>JAJKFJ010022621.1:0-75599 GCA_027382625.1 Tetmemena sp. SeJ-2015
GTCATCAACCCTTTTTTGGAAATATAGCAAATAAAGGGGCTTTTTTACTATATAAAATCAGATGGGCAAAATATAATAATCTCACCCCATAAATAAACTTCAACTTTTGATAAGAGGGAAAATTCCTAGAAAAGGAAGGGGGCTGTTTTTGACCCCAGTTTCGCATGAGGGACGACTTTGAGGGAGATTTTTTAATGAGAGTATTTTCCTAAAGGGAACTCTCGGGTCGCTTCAGATCCGGAAGAAACGACTATACACATATTTCCCCGAAATCCCGAAAAACCAAAAAATTTTTTTGGGTTTTTAAACCTTAAAATTTTTAGTTTTGTTACTAAAAAAATGCCCAAACCAAAATCGAAGGGGGTGAACCAGACTACTTCAGGCAGATACTCAAGGGTGACAAAGCTTCTCTTGAAGAGGGGGTCGGGGGTTTTCAAAAGAAAAAAACCAAAAGGTTTTTCCCCCTTAAAAATTATGATAAAGCCTTTTTTTCGGGTCCCCGATAAGTGTTAAAAAAGGAAATTTGGGAGACGAGGGGGAAAAAATCTGCTGAGTTTTTCCAAAACCTGACTTTGGAAAAGAAAAAATTTCCCAAAGAAAAAACCCCGACCCCCGGGGCAAAAAAAAACCTTTTTTTCCAACTTTGGTAAACCCCCACCCTCCCAGCCAGGATAACCTTTTGCGCACATGGTAAAGACAATTTAAGTTTCAGAGGAAATTTCCCCGGCCTCCGGAGATTGCTACTTAAGAAGCGTTTTTTTATTCTCATTTCGGGATTGAATGGTTTTTTTCCAACCAAAAAGCCCCCCTTTTCATCCAAAAAAAATATTGATAAAAATTAAACCTAAACTAATTTAATAGAGAAGAACGGCAGAGGCCCTTTTACTCATGAAGCGGGAGCAAAGGTGTTCAAAGAAAAGACGCTAGAAGCAAAACCCCTCCCCCGGGGTTGCTTCACTGAAAAAGATTCAAAAAACCCCTTCAGATCCCTGGTTCAGCTCAGAAGCATTCCTACCAATCCAACGTACTTATATTAACCTTCAATTTTAAAAATCCTAAAATAAAAGCCAAGGGGGAACTAAAACTTAAAAAACCCCTTTTAAAAGGATGAGTTTAACCTTTTGATTTTAATTTTAAAATTAAAATTTAAAACCCCAAGCTTGATAATTTTTAAATTTCACACATAATATAAACTGTTAAAAATCCTTTTTATTTGCAAAAGCTTTTGAAATTTAGTTTTTTTTTCATTTTATTTTCTAATTTGTTTGGGGCTCCTTACTTCATGCGCTTGTATTGATTCTTCAAGAGGGAGAAGTAGTTTTCAATTGGGTTATACGGGGGTTTAATAAGGAGGAGTGAAGATAAGCTCTATTTGCAAATCTTCGCATAGCTTCTTGGCTCTTCTACTATGGTGAACTCTGAGGTTGTCCAGGACGATCGAGAGTTTTCTTTTTTAGAAGATTTCATGAACTCCTATTAGAAAGTCAAGGAACTTGTCAGTATCTATTGACCTTTCATGAACATAATAAACTTCCAACCCTTTTGAAGGTGTGATACCACAAACAATAGCCAAGCTTTCCTATGTTTGTAGTTTATCTTGGATTGATATATTCTGGTTTCTGTTACTGTAATCTAGCCTGAGCTTAGTTGAGACTGTAAACATCACCTCATCTACAAAAAGAAGTTCTTTCTTTTAGTCTATGGCATTTTGAATGAGCACAAGCATTTCTTGCTCTAGTAGTTTAAAATTTCCCTTTTTTCTTTGGGGGTTTTAACAAAAAAAGGACGATAGTTTTTTTCTTTTTAAAGTGTTTCCCTTAAAAAAACAGCCCTCAGTTATGAAGACAATAAACGGGTTTTGGGGAATTTCCTAGGGAAAAACCTTTTGTTGCCCTTACAAGCCCCTTGGCCAGTTTATTAAATCAGTGTGTCTTATAAAATTTCAAGAATCTATTTGCTGGGATGTAAACCATTTTTTCCCTTTTTAGTAAGCGAGGTTCAATGGAAGTTTTCCTCCCTTTATGCAAATTTGGTTTCCCTTAAACAAGGAAATTTCTTATACTTTTGGGGGGCTGGGGACCGGGTAAGCTCGCTAATTTTAGAATACCCTGAAGTAAAGTAAACTTTTCCGCGGTAGGGCTCATTGTCCAAAGCGAAGAAGTAAAACCATTTTCCTCGAGCCCCCGTCTTCTTTGAAAAGCTTTTCAAATCTGAAGCCTCGATTATTTTCCCTCTTTCGAGTTCAAAAATCGAAAAAGGGTTTAAGTTTTGGGTTTTTAAAAAAATTTTTAAAAAAATAAAATTTTGGATTTTGATTTTTTCGGACCCCTTTTTAGGGCTTCTGTAGGGAATTTTTTTGCGTTTTATAGCAAATTTATACCCCCGTTTTTTATAGCGCATTTATAGCAAATTTTAAAAGCGTTTTTATAGCTTTTTAAGCGTTTTTAAATAGCGCTTTTATAGCGCTTTTTATACCCGTTTTTTTATAGCGCATTTTAGCGCATTTATAGCGATTTTATAGCGCATTTATAGCCCCTTTTATAGCGATTTATAGCGTTTTAAAGCGTTTTTAAATACCCTTTTTATACGCATTTAAGCGCATTTTAAGCTCATTTAAAAGCCTTAAATAGAGCTTTTGTACCCGATTTAATAGCGATTTTTTAATCGTAAAAATTTTTTTTAATCTTTCCTAAATTTACCTTTTCCCCTCAAAAGTAGAAAGAAATTTTTAAAAAAATTTTTAAATTGGCCAATAAAAAATCTTTCATTGTCTTCTGTAAGTACCCAATAACAAAGATAGTAAATAAATTCATAAAGGAATTAAAGGTTTGTTTACTTGAATTCCCCTTGGGGATCAAGGCCAAAGAATCCCCCCAGGATGAAGACTGGCTTAAAAATTGTTTGGTTTTGGAAAATTTATTAAAGCATGCTTAAGTCTAACCCCATTTAAACTGTTTTCAAATTTTTAATTTGACAAATTTTTGAAAAACTTTTTTTTTTTTAAAAACGAAAAATTTCCATTCATCGTTCGCTTACTACTTAGGCCCCAAAATTTTTAAAAGGGGTTTTGGGCTTGACTCAAGTAAAACCCTTTAAATTTTTCATATTAGGGAATTTAGAGTGGATGGGCAAAAATTGAAAGATGATCGAGGTTTAAATGCATTGGTTCCCAAATTTCAAAAATAAAAATTGAAGGGGTGGTAAAAATCATTTTAAAAAAAAGACTTACAAGTTTCCCTTTTTGCATGTGCTTGTGCCCTTCTGGGTTTCATCAATTGTCGAATGGGCAGAAAAAATTTTAAAATTATAGCATAAAAATTTTTTTTTAAAAGTTTAATTGTTGATCGTATGCTCAAAAAAATTTTTAAATGAAATTTTATAAAATTTTACTAAATTATAACTCTGCCAAAAACAAGGCTTTCAAAATTTTATGAAAAAAATGAAGCCTAGCTCATACTCAATTTAAATTAATGAATTTGATACTCACTTAGGATTATCAAATTATTTTAATTCATTTTCTAAATTTTTTTAAAAAGGTGTTTGTGTTTCTCTTTTTCCTCATTTTAAAGTTCTCGATCAAATTGAAAATGTTCTATATCAGAAATAAGATTGAGATTGATATTTATTCTTCTCGAATAACAATAAATAATTTAGAGGAGTATCTTGTCTATTTTGCAATAGGTCATTAAGTCTATAGTAATATCTAATTTATTGAAGAGTTTGAGCTAAAAAATATTCAAATTTATGATGGATTCCAGAGTAGAGTATTTATATTTTCTGCATAAAAAGTGTCTGATTTTGTTGAAATCTAATTCCAGCAAATGCAGCTGTTATTATTGGATGAATGAAGATGACAACACTAGAGCTTATTCTTGTGAAGATAGTCAGCAAATTAAACCACAAAGAGCTTGCAGTTCCAAGAAACAATATATTTTTAGCCGATGATTTTTGAACAACATAATTAATTTTATAAAGCAATTAATTCATTTTATATTCTTAAACACGAATTAGTTTTAAATATTTAATAATTAAATTTCTTTAAATAATGCTGCTCTAATTGCTATTATCTATATAAAAGCTTTTAAATATAATTTATTTAAATTTTAAATTCTTATGTTTAAATTATTAAAAAACTAAGTAAATCTACTGATGAATATATCTTTTACTCACTTTTTCTTTTTGGGTCTGCAAATTGTGTAATTGATTTGAATTTTATATTTAAATTTTTTTTAAATTTCATTTAAAAATTTTCTATTTTTAAAAAAATAAGAATTTTTTTTGGCTGCACTCTATACAAGTAGCAATTCTCAGCTAGCTGTAGATCTCTTTAATTAGCAAAAATTTTTGGATTTCTGTATTCCTTAGAATTATCTTCGCAACCTTTAATAATTTCATAGAGAGGGGCAGGAACTCTAAGATATTCTATTCTTAGAATTACAAGAACTGAAATATCTAAATTATCTTCTAAATATAAGCTAGTTAGTACTTTATTGAGAGAAAAGCGAGAATTTAAGCTTGTATTAACTGAGATTTCTTTTAAATTATTCAACTACTTTTCCCTTTTCATCCTTATTAATTAATTCTAAATCATTGTAAGTGAAAGATTCTGAGCATTTTAGCGAGCTCGGGTAAAATTTATACACATTTTATTTAGCATTATCAATTAATGCCCCATGAACTCTATGAAAGTTTGTAGATAATCTTCATCTCCATGAAGACTAACGTTTCTAAGTTAAGGATAGTAATTCTCGAATAATTGGACATTATTATTTTATTTGTCCCATGAAAGTCTTAGATTCAATTTCTCAAGATTTATGAGCTTAGTTTTTAGGAACTATAAAAATTACTCATTTTTTGCTTTTACAAAATTGAAATCATAGTCTAAGCTTGTTAATTTGGGTGCATTTGTAGATTGACTAACCTAATCTTAATCAGAAATTTGCATATGAAAAATATTTAAATTTTAAGGTAAATGAGCAAATGCTTCAAACTGCTTCATTGAAATATTTACCCCTTGTAAATTACACTATACTAAGTTGATATTTTCATTTTAAAAGACGATTATTAACTGCTTTGATAAGTTATCTAGACTTTCTTTTTCTTCTTGTATGAGTTCTTTAAATTTTAAAGAGGATCCTAACCCTGACTAAAGATGCAAAGCTCTACATTTCATTCTTCTTTCCGAGCATTAAAGGAATTTGAGAAAGGTTATATCAATTTCTCTCATTATCATTGAGGTACAGACTAATTAAAATTCGTTGAATAGATTCAGTTCAAAAATCTTTGAATTTTTAAGAGTCTTAGGAGTGATAAGCTTTTTTAAAAAGGGTTTTTTAAATTTTAAAAAACAAAAAATTTAAAAATTTGTTTTGCCCCATTTCTTCCCGGGTTGCAAGGCCCATTCAAATTTTTAATTAAAATTTTTTTAGCCAGAGTTTATGGGTTTAAAAAAATATTTTTTAATTTTTTCCTTTAAAAAGGAAAAAAAGAAAAATAATTATTATAATATTTTATTTCCCATAGAAATTAATTAAAAAAATGAATATTCAAAATATATTTGTCCCTCATATTTGTTTAATTTATGCCCAAAATAAAAAAAAATAAAAATTTTTCCCTTTTTATTTTTAAAGAAATTCATAATTAATTTCAAAGTTAAGATTATTCTTATTATAAATTTTTATCTATTTATCACTTCATTTAAATGTAATTGGCCTGCATTACTCAAACTCTAACTTTAATTATAAAGATGCTGCATTGATTTAGTCACTCCAAGCATGGACTCCATAACTTTTTTAAATGCAAGAAAAGTTTCATTCTTAATTTTTTTTTTAAAAAAAATTTTTTTAAAAAAAAGGTTTTAATTTTTAAAAACTTTAATTATTTAAAATTAATGCTCTTTTGCCACAATTTAAATTTTTAAAAAAATTTTAAGGGAAAAAAAATTTTCCCCAAAAACAATTAGCTTAAAAATTTTTTTTAAAAAAGGGAAAATTTTTGAAAATAATTGATTAATCCCCAAAAATTTATATTTTAATTTTTCTTTAAAAATTTTTAAAATTTTTGAAGCCTTTTTTAAGGTTTAAAAACACATAAAAATTAAAATGTTTAAAATTTTTTAAGTAAAATTTTAATTTTAAAATTAATTCTTTAAATTTTAAAAAAAATTTTAAAATTTGTAAAAGATATACAAGATGTGGGCTAGGTCTTCGTTCGATATTAATCAGTATCAATTCAAATTTAGGGGTAGAATATTCTAAAATTAAATAGCAAAAGCGATATTCAAGCCTTTGAAAAGTATATTTAAGAATTATCGGACCAATTTTATTATCGTTTTTTATAGATATTGCTACCAATTAAATATCATGAAATATGTTTTAAAAGAATTAGAGATTTCTATGACTCAATAGTTCAATGGTTTAAAAAAATTTAAATATATTTAATTTTAAATATATAGGGAAGGTAAAAATCCTATTAATATGAATTCTTAAATATTTTGGTAATTCAATTTTCTTAAACTATTTTAATTCTCTAGGATAGACTGGCATTTAAATATTTATTAGTTATTTTTAATATTAAAATTATGATGTGTATTAAAATTTGTTTTAAGAAATTCTATAGCTATTAAAATATCATATTAATTTGATAAATCTGAATGCTAGAAATATGGCCCCAATAAAATTAAATTTAATTTAATCTTACTAAATAAAAAAAGTTATATTGGGAATTCTAAAAACTTAATTAAATTAATATACTTTTTCTTTGATTTAAATATTTTAATCAAATCAATTATATAATCTTAAATACTGTCTTCATTAATTGTATAATTCCTATATTTTCCTGCAGTATTTATACTTAATCTATATCTCTTACAAGATTTAAAGGCTTGAGTCTTACTTTGATATATCAATAGTCCTCCATATGTTTTTATTACGTATTTCTTTGGCTGCTATTTTGGTTAATTTATAACTTTCAATCAACTTATAGTCATTTTATTCTTAATCTAAACATAATTCTTGCTCGTTATCCTCATACAATTCAATTATTTTGTAAATGTTTGAATTAACTTTCAAGCATTCAACCTCAAAATAAAATCTTATTTCTATTCCAGTATAAGTAAATTATTTTAAGCACTCTAGTACGTGATCAAGTGAAATTTTGCCTTTTTAAAATATATTAAAGTTGATCAACTTCAAGCTCTTCATTTCACAGCTATATATTCTTTCGAAAAAAAGGTTTTGAATCTAATTTATGAAGTTTGTTTTATTAAGTTATTCCCAATCCCATAAATTCATAGAAATACTTTAAAGGCTATTAAATTTATATTATCCAATATTCTGTATGAATTTAATAAT
This sequence comes from Tetmemena sp. SeJ-2015, assembly GCA_027382625.1. Taxonomy (NCBI): domain Eukaryota; phylum Ciliophora; class Spirotrichea; order Sporadotrichida; family Oxytrichidae; genus Tetmemena; species Tetmemena sp. SeJ-2015. Next base: position 7,353 of record JAJKFJ010022621.1, read on the forward strand.
ATTATCTTATGAACCTTCTATGTTAATCTGCTTTATTTGAGAGTAATACTTGTGAAATATTTCTATTTATTCTGTTTATGAAAAATGAAGCTTCAAACTTAATATTTCTAGACTCTACAAATTTGAATCTTAATGATTTATGAAAATAGACCTTCCAAATTGTGATGATGTAAAATCGTATCCGAGGCTTTTGATTTTTGAAAAATCTACAGATTGACCTATAGGCTATAATTAATTTTCAAGATAAGTGAATGATAGAGAAATATTTGGGGTTATTTTTGCAAAAATCTAGAGCTGTTGCATATTTAGTTCTAAACCTTTCAGTTCACACTCTGTAAGAGAAATATTATCATTTTTAAAAGTAATTGAAATCTGCTTAAAAAATTATTTAAATTTTCTACTCTCTTGATATTATTTAACGTCCTTAGCTATATATTCCTAAACGAATTTGAAAAAGTAATTTGCATTCAACCTTTCTTGTAATTTTGCTCAAAATCTATAAAATAATCTAATCCATTTTTAGATATTTTTAATATCATAGCAGGAATTCGGTAGAATTAAAAAGTTTCATCTAAAAATTTGTGAATTTAGATATTTTCTGAGTAAATTTGTACTACTGCGAGTAAATTCTACTATTCTTTTGAATTTACTATAGCTTAAATGTAGGTTCTATTATTGAATTTATTACGATGATAGAACTATTTCTTGAATTACTTGCTTAAGTTGCATATTTTTTTGACTTAGAATTTTCAATTTTAAGAAACAGAAGATTTATATCAGTAAATGAGTTTTTAGTTTCATTTTAGAAATAAATAATTTACAACAAATAATATTCTACTTAAATATAAAGCTATTTTAAATATTTAACTTTTAGATTTAAATAGTTAACTCAATATTTAAGTGTTATATTTGTATTGTCAATCCCTAGAAATACTTGCCATTTTTTCCACAAAAAATTATTTATAAAATATAATCATCAATTTTTAAAAAGTGATTTTAAAATCTTTAATTTGCAAGAAAACGATTTAATATAACTTAAGTGCACTATTTTTAAACTTAATTTGTATAAATTTATATTTCTACTACAAATTAAAATTATTTAACAGCTCAATATATTTATCTATAAAAATAATTATACTTATAATTATAAAAAGTTTATCTTATCTGCCTCATAATTTTTAAAACGTAGCCATGCTTTTATTCTTCATAAGGCTATTCTCACTAGTAATAAAATTCCTTAATTATTTTAAATCATTTAAACTAACAAATCTAATTTAATATTTTTTTTAACTGCATTGTTCGAGTACCATCTAAATTCAATATAAAGTCTATTCATAGAATTATTTTTAATAAATCTCTTAAAACTTGAAGTTATTGTATTATAAAATATCACAATTTAAGATAAAATTGACCTTGCCAAAAAAATTAAGATTTTTTAAAAAAATTATAGGTATATTATAATTTTTCAAATAAAATTGTAATCTTGTTCAAAAAAAGATCTGGTAATATAAATATACATTTCTATTAAAAAATTTGGTTTTATTTAAAGGTTTTTCAGAGACTAAAAATTCGAAATAATTAATTTTATTGTTAATTTTGAATTAAAAATTATCTTATTTTATATCATACGTTTTATCTCCGAATTATGCATTTAATTTGCAGTTCTAATAAGGCTTGAAAATTATTTGAATCCATTAGCTAAAGAACAATAGCTTTTCTATTTCTTTTTGCACTATTTGTTGGGGAAATTTGAATCAATTTAAAATTTTCTAATGACTCAATAGATTCATACTCTTTGGATTGATTAAAGAAACTTAATTCTAAGATTTTTTCAAATTTTTGAATTATTTCATAACATTCTTGATTACTTCCAAATATTAAAGTTATAAAAAAACCTTAATTTGCATTTAAGGATGAGTAGCCTCTTTCAATATTGAAATTAATTTATTGAGTGGCCACTTTCCAGAACTCTCTATTTTCAACCTAATAGACTTTAGGTTTTATATGAGAGCTGGATTATTTCTACCTTTTAAGAGTTTTAAGAGATATATAAAGTTACTAAACTTGCTTAAAGTATTGAGAGAAATATGCTCAAGATTATTTGGCTTTATTAAATTTAATAATCTTTTAACCTTACTAAAAGAACCACTGAGGTGTAGACTTTTGATATTTGCGGAAAGTATTTAAAAACTTTCTTCTGCTTTAAGGCAGCATCCACCTTAAAGCAAAAGTTTTAACTTCTCCAGATTTTGCAAACACCCATTCATTGCCATTGAAAATTGAACATTTTCTTGCTTAAATTTATAAAAGTCATATTTGAGCTATTTTATTTTGGGATGACCTGTTGTTTCCTTAATATCTCCAAAATTATAATATATTTGAGTCCTATATAGATCAAGTTTTTCAATATTGGCTGCTAAAAATTAAAATTGATTTGTATTAATTTGAATTTTCCTCAATAAACAACTCTATATGATGATATTTTATTAACTAAATATGCTCGAGAGTATTTGAAAAATTGATTTCAGTTTATCATTGTACTCCAGAATCAAATCCTTATCATTAAAATAATAATCATCTGGGTAGATTTCTAAGAAAGTAAGTTAAATTTTTCATTGTATTTACTCTAGAAATTTAAGCATGATCTCGTCCTTTTTGCGATATTCGATAAGTTAAATGCTCAGATCAAATTTATTGAAAAGCTTCAATTCAAAAATGTTAAAGTTTTTAATTTCATTATAGAAAGATGTCTGTACTTTCTCTAAATGAAGTTTTTTATTTTTGTGTATTTCTTCTAGCTCAAATAAAGATTTTGATTTTATATTATCTAGGATTACAGCACGAGAGATTGATTAAGTTTGCTAAGTCTACATATTTTCTAACTTAGAATTTTAAGTTTCAAGTTACTGAAAATAATTATTTTTAGAAATTTAGAAAGATACATTTAAATTATATGCCTAAGAAATTTTAAGGTTTTATTTATATCAATAGCTGAATATTCAAAGCTGTAAAAATATTTAAAAATATAAATTGGTCAAAATATTCATAAAATTATTTTTTTTGAATCATATTTTAAATAATAATTGACAATTCCATAGTTTTAAATACTTATAATTTAATAAAAATATTTATAGTCTTAATTTTTTTAAAAAAATAAAGCTAAAAATTTTGTTGCATCCTCATATTTTTTGAATTATATTTATATAAAAAGTTATTTAAATATAAGTCAAACTTGGGACGAATTTGAATACACAATAGAAAGTAAGCAAAATCTAATGAAGATAGAACTATTATAAAAAAGTGATAAATATTAAATTATAAATTAATTTATTCTCCTACCATATCACTATAAGATGGTGATTTTCTGTATCAAAAGTTTAATTATTTGTTTTCGTGTCTGCGATTTGAGATGTTGCTGCTGAAGGTGAGAGTGGACTCCTTCAAATGTTGAGGTTATAGACAGTTTTACTTGCGAATGGTGATAGCTATGTTTTTAATTATGCTCAAAAGTACACACAAATGGAGCATAATTTTATAAATCTTCTAGCTTTCCAGCGAAGATGAGTCTCTGTAGATCGGGAGGAATGCCTTACTTGTTCTGGACGCTTGCCTAATCGACTGGTACCTTCAAGCTCGTGAATTTAGTATTTAAGTATTTTAGTTATATTAGTGTAGTTTAAATTTAAAATAATTTATCTCTATTTTTTAAGCGCAATATTTTAAGAATCACAGAACAATGACTCAATTTACAAGTATTTCTAAGACCACGATCAACTAATCATATTCATCCTATATTTTAATTTATAGGAAGATACAATTAAGTAATCATAAAGTCTCAAAATTTAAATACAAGATAATACAAGAGTTCAACTCATCATACAAATATTGTAAATTTCTTTCAAGGGCTTCGAAATATTCAGAAAGGAATCAGAGGCATTATTTGCAGATGAATTTCATTCTTCAATGGATCTGAAATTGAAATTTGCGTTACTAGTATAGTTTTTACCCATAACATTAATAATTATATGTAAATGTATTTATTAAAACCTCAATAAATTATAACTTGGTTATTGAACTTTAGTCTGATTACTTTCTAGCTATTTTTTTAAATGGAAACATCCTTCTGTCTCAGACTAATGATAATTAACCTATATTTTAAGAGTACTTTATTTTTAATTTTATCACAAATTAATAAATCATATTAGTTCAGGTGAGCTAAAAAAGAAGAATATTTCCCATTTTACTTGAAAATGATTTTGATTTCTGAGCGAGATTTGAATATAAATTACAACCAGGTACTTTACAAGATATATACAAACTCTTCGACATTCGTCAGTATTAATATTATTAAAGAGATTTATTTAACTAACGAATTCTTTTATTTATATGATAAAACTTGAATGAGTGAAGTATTCGCGTATTTAAATTTCATTGGATTTGTATTAAAATAAAAAGGTTAAATTGTTTAATCTTTTAAGTAAAGTAATTTTATAATTGAATACCGTTTTCATTCATTTTATAGTTCTTTAAGCTGCCTGCAGTATTTATACTTGATCTATATCTCTTATAAATGTATAAGATTTTAGTCGTATTTTGTAATACATATAGATCTTTTCATGAACTTTTTGACCTATTTGGCTGTTATTTTGGTTAATTTATAACTTTCAATAAACTTATAGTCATTTTATTCTTAATTGAAACATAAATCTTCCTCGTTATCCTCACACAATTCAATTATTTCGTATATTCTTTCATTTACTTTCAAGCAATCAACCTCAATTTAAATTCTTATTTATACTCCAGGATATGTAGAATGCTATAAGCTCTCAAGAACTTAATCAAGTGAAATATTTTTAGATTAAACAATATGCAAATTTATCTACTTCAGGCTCTCCATTTCACAGCTCTCAACATTTTCAATCAATAATTTTGGGATTTAATGTATGTAGTTTACTTCTTCACCGTAACTGAAGTCCCTAAAATTTATTTTAATGATTTAAAGGTTATTGAATTTAAATTATCCAATTTTCATTATGATTTCAATAACAATAGTTCCACTGACATCCATGGTCATTTGTTTAATTCTTGAGTAATACTTTTGAAATATTTCAACATATTCTGGGCTATAATCGTAAAACATATTTAATTTTAACATTTCTAGATTTTTGAGATACTCATCCTTATGATTTATTAAAATGGAGTTGACTACTTATTGTGATTCAAAGTCATATCCTAGGCTTTTTACATTTGAGAAATCCAAGGATTAACTTGAAGTATGCTCCTAATTTATAAGTTAAGTGAATGATAGAGAAATATTTTAGGTTATTTTTGCAATAAGTTAGAGCTATTGCATACTTAGTTCTAACTCAAACAGATAACATTTTGTTAGAGTTATGTTCTCGTTTTCAAAAGTAATTTAAATTTACTCAAAAAGTGAATTTAAATTTTCATTATACTTTCTCAAAATCATTTAATCTATTAAAGAATATCCGTTTTTCCGAATCTCAAGCTCTTTGCATTCTACTTTTCTTGTAATTTAGCGCAGAATATATAGCATGAACTTATCCTTAATAGAATATTAGTTCAATTAGACTTTCAACTCAGTTTAATTAAAAAGTTTCATCTCAAATATTTGTGAATTTAAAATTGTTTCAGGAGTAAGTAATTTTTTGAACTTTCTGTGAGTAAATTCTATTATTCTAAAGAATTTCTTTTCACTGAGGTAAAGGTTCCCTTCTTTAATTTATTCTGATGATAGGACCAAGCTTTGAATGCTTTTGCTTAATTTGCATATTTTTTGGCATAATTGGCTTAACTTTAAATTACAAAAGATTTTTATCATTAAATATTAATTGATCTTCATTAAAAAAACTATATTATAAAAAAGATTGAATGCAAGCTTATAGCTATACTTTAAATATTCAATGCTTAAATAAATTAAAACTTAACATTTGAGATTTGATTATTATAACTTGGCCAAATATTATTTTGTTTTTTATTTTCCGAAAAGCAAAATAAATTATCTTGCAAATAAATCATATTTTATTTTATTTATTAAATAAGACCAAAATAATTTAGATTCTTTTAATTTATACCTCCATAAAATTTTATCAAATTTTATCGAAATATTCCAAAGAAAGTTCAATTTAAATGATTGAATACAGTACAAGAAACTTTGCCCAATAATTATTTTTAAATATGTTTATCTTAAGTTACAATATCAAAGTATTTCACTCTTTATTAAACTTAAAAATTCTTTTTAATCATTCCTAAAACACATAGACAAAATAATATGGAAAATTTTTTAATTTTAAAAATTCTAAAACTTCTATGTTTAATTATCTTTTTATAATATTTTCTGAAAAGGCACTTATGATCATATAGTTTTCTTAATGAACTTAATTTAAATAAAACAAGAATTGAAACACAAACTGCAGATAGATTATTTTTTCTAAAGTAAAATAAAAGTATTTGTAGTTTTGGGAGAAAAATATTTATCAATAAAATTTCTATTTTGCGAGATGATAGTCTATTCTAAAATGCAATAATTTTTCATATAAAAGCAGCTATTTTGTCAAGGATGCTTTGAAATAGATTTTTTATTAATTGTAAAATTAAAAGTATTCTTGTGAATATCATACAAATCCGCAAATAGATACTTATTTTTATTTAAAAAAAATTCAAAGTATAAGTAATTTAAACCTCATTAATTTTAATTTATATTGCATTTTAAATAAAATTAATAGCTTATGAATTTTATTAAACTCTTACTTCCAAAGTGATTCTTTTATATAAGCGGTAGCAAATATTTTTAATACACTCAAGTCAACAAAGGTTTAGTTAAAAAACTTTTCAAAATTTAATTATAAATTTTCTCTTATTGACATAGAGATTTCTGAAATTAATTAATTTTAGTTTCTATTTTTAAAGAATATAAAATTTTGAGATTTAAAAATTTAATAAAAAAATTCTATATGATAAAAATTTCTGAAGTATAAAACCCTTATTAATCTAATAATTTAGTTTGAGTTATTATAGATATAAACTTATTTTATAGTAGATAATCGTTTGAAAATGATTTATAATTTAAATTCCTTAAATTTTACTTTACTTTACTTTACTTTACTTTAGTTTGAGTTAAAACGTTTATCATTGGTATAATAGATTAATCATTTTTCTTCCATGCATAATATACAATTAATTTCTAATTCTTAGAGGATTTAAAGGTTATTTTGATTTATTTGGGTAAAAACTAATACTTTCTCGTTTCCTATCGTTCTATTGGTGGAAGTGAATTTGATTAATTGGAAGTTTTCTAACGACTCTATAGTTTTGTACTCTTCTTCTGGTTGATTAAATAAGTTAAACTCCTAAAGGTTCTGTTCCTGCTTTTAAATTATTTCATAAAGATCTGGTTTCACTCGAAAACAGCCAATTTCTAAAATCACATTTACTTTAATTTAAGGATGAGAAGCATTTTGAAGTTAGGAGATAATTTGATTGATTGATGCACTTTCTGATCTTTCTAATTATAATTTAATAGTCTTTAAGCTAGAAGTTGTAGTTTGATTAATTTTGTCTATTAAAATTTCCTATAGAAGTTTTAAATCGCTATAATATTTGATAGGATTTAATTCAATAACCATCAGAGAGATTTGCTCAATCTTATTCAGAGGTATTAAATTTAAGAATTTTGCTATCTCTATGCATGATCCATCGAGGCTTAGTTTCTTGATATTTAAATACATCTTTTATAAGAGTTTTACTGATTAATAGCAGTATCCATCTCCCAAAGACAGTTTTAAAATCTCCACATTTTGCAAGCACTAGTCCATCGATCCTGTAAATTGAATGTTTTCTTTCTTTAATTTAAAAAAGTCATATTTTAGCTTTTTAATTTTCGGCTGTCCTATTTCCCTATGATTTCCTGGGTAAAAATAAATTTGAGTGCCAGTAAGATCAAGTTTCTAAATATTTTAAAAAAGAATTATTAATCAGTTTGTATAAATTTTCATTCTTTGAAAAGAGCAACTCTCGATGATAACTCTTTATTTTTTAAAGATCTGATTAAATAGTTAAAAAACCAGCCTAAACTTGATTTAGTGTTCCTGAATAAGTTCCGAATCATCCACTCTATAATTATCTGCTTAGATTATTAATTTCTTTAAAATAACTTTTCTTTGTATTTTTTCAAGAATTCTGAGCATGATTTCATCTTTACACCGAAATTCAAGCAAATTGATTTTCAAATTGAAATTATTGAAAAGCTTTAATTCAAATATGTGCAAGTCATAAATCTTATCAAGAGAAAGATGCCTGTATCTTCATTATATGAAAAGTTTTATTTGTTTGTATTTTTTCTTGCTCAAGTAAAGATTTTGATTTTAAATGAGTTACGATGATAGAACTAGAACTTGAACAAACTTTGCTAAGCTTGCATATTTTCTAACTGAGGGTTTCAAGATCTAAGAAACAGAAAATGCTTATCTTTAAAAATTTAGTAAGTTCCATTATTAATTATATATTTTAAATAGTTTGTTTAGCTTTAATATAAGTTGCAGTGAATATTCAAAGCTATTATAAAATTTCAAAGTAATTTTTAAATTGCGATTAATTATTGGATGATAAAATTAAATTAAAGTATTAAGAGCTTTTTATCAATATATTCTTTCAAATTAATTAACAAATACTATCATCATTTGCTTTAGGAGTTTTATGAGCATAATATTGAGGATATAGTATTTTAATATCTGAGTAGCAATGATTTTTAAGGTGCCCTAACTTTTTGAAACTAATCAAGAATGATTATTACCCATATTGTTTGAATTTAACTTTAATTTCTGAAACAATGTTAAAATATAAATCGTACTAATCAACTAAAATTTCATTTTTAAATTCTTCTTCCCCTTTTTCTCGATTATATTTGTGGATAATAAATTTTGACTTTTACTAATTGGCAGTTTGATAATGTAATAGGAAATTTGAAATTGATTTCCTTAACCTTCTTATCACGATTTTTAAAAAGAATGTATAGTTGAATTGGTAATTCTAATAATTCTACAATTACCTGGATATTAAACTTTATACTTTGCTTTTAAGCTCTACTTAGATATTCCAGAATTTTTAAAAGAGAGATCTTTAGTGAAGTAATCAATTTAATTGAAGTAGTGAGCGATTAATTCATAATCTCAGAGGAAATGAAACGAGCAACTGCATCCTAAAAATATTTTAACTGCTCTCTTGCATTTTAATGTTCCCTGTATCTTGAAACAATGTCAAGTTTCTCAAGATTTTAGAATTTTTTATCTTCAAGATTAGTGAAGAAAGTTTGGAGATATCTAAAATTCCCAACAAGACTGAATTATTTTATTGATGAGTATTGCCTGCTAAATGAATCAGATAAGGATTTGCTAATGCGACATGGTAAATACAAATATAAGTTATCCAAGCTTTGTAATTATTAATCTATAAATTTTTCAATTAAAGAGCTTCTAAGCATTATATCATTAAAATCAAAGTGTAGGATTTTTAATCTTGACTCTCTCATTTAAGAGTCTTCATTATCTTCTTCTTCTAAAAATGTAAGTTTTGTTAGAACAAGTTTTTCGAACACTCTCGTAAAAATTTGAAGTTAGCTTAAAGTTACTAAAAGTTAATAAATCTTGCATTCTTTTAATTAGATATTCTTATTCTAAGATACTTTGAGAATTTCTTTAGAGATATGGCTAAATATCTGGAGATCTTTTTGAATAGGTTGATCATCATATGTTGTTTAAAATTAATCTGGATAAATGTTAAAGCTGCAAGTTATCTATCTTTAAGCAGATTACAGAGATTAGAGTAGAATTTAATCTACGTTATTAAATCCATTTAGGTATAGTCTCATCTCTATTACATTAAAAAGCAACAAATCAAAATATTTAGAGAACGAAATATCATACTTGGGATTGTTAGTGAACCTTTTAGTTAGTTATTATCAGATTTTTAGGTATTTTGTTTCAGTTAATGGGAAACTTTTCTCTTAGATGATGGAGGAATGATAAGACGTCGGATTATTCAGCTTTGGATAAGAGACAAATCTTTTAACTCAAAGTCTCTAAGTTAAGTAAGCAATAAATCTTAAATCTTATATATTTAGGGAGTCTCATTCAATTTGTAACAAATATTTAATATTATCAATTGAGTTAGTGAATGCGTTTATTGAATATTCAAAACTAATAATTTACTAATTTTATTTAATACATTACTTTTAATGGAATGTAAAATAAATTTTTATATTTAAAAAGCATAATGTTAATTAGATTACTGTTTGTTAATGATTTAATTTATTATATTCTTAAATTAAATGCTGAAACAATTTGTCAATTTTAAAGCCTATCATTTAACTCTGGTAATTCTTTCAGCAGTTTAAAAGCCACTATCAAGCTAAGTTCTTTTCTGAACTTCACTCTCAATTAAATAAAGTTCGGCAGATAATTTAATTATATCATTTGATAAAGATTATTATTTTCAAATTAAAAAAATTAAATAAAAAATAATTTTAAAACAAAATTCATAATTAAATCTTTAAATCTTAAGCAAATAGATCTTTACAGTCAATAGAGATTTTATAATAACGAAGGGATTTTTCTTAAATTTACATACAATTAATATGAATTTATTTTTATTTAACTTTTAAAGCAAATTAATTTTTTGATTGTGATTTAACATCTTATTCTGTATTATCCTCAGGATAAAATTCAAAAAAATAACTTCTAAATTAACTTCTCTTTCTGTATCAACTTTTTATAGAAAAATTGCATTTTGATTATAGATAAATTTTCTTTAAAACTGTCTTTATATTTTTCTAATCTTGAAATTGTAGGATAGAATTATTGAATCTGCTATTTCTATTTGAAACTAGAAATTCTTATTATCTTCGATTTATACCGAGGTGAAATTGCTTTAAAAATATCTGTTTGAAGTAAAGTGTATAATATATAATTGTTCTCAATCTTCCAGCAAACTTGCATATCTTTATTAATTCCTTATTAATTATATTAAACTGCTGTTTTGCTCTCATTTGGTATAATATGGCTCAAATACGATTACTTTATCGGAGGTTGAGAGAAACTCATAAAATGTAGTTTAAATAGTTCATATACTTGATTATTATTTAGATAATTATTTTCATTAATAAGATGGTAAGAATTCACATTTGGCTCAAAGAAGAAAATGCGACATGATTGAAAGTTTTTCTTGGCCCACTCCTAACAAACATTGTAATGAGAGAATGCTAAATCGAAATGCTGAACGCGGAATAAAGCATAAGAGTAAGTTTATTCTGAAATATAATCAATCCAAATCATAGTTCACAAGAGATTAATTGAAGATAATAACTTTTTAAAGAAGATGTAAAATTGCAATTACCTGAGAGCATAGCCAAAGTCAACGAATTCATCTCAAATTCAGAGTAAAATGCTTTAGCTCCTATTTCTAAATTTGTCTTCTACAGCTGTTATGTGAGAATAATATATTTTTTTGCATTTGTTTGTATCTACCTCCGATAAAGTAATCGTATTTGAGCTATAATAATTATGCCGAATTTAAGTTTTTGAAGGTTCAATCTAGGAACTCTTAACCATAAAATATTATACATTTTAGTTTAGATCTCTTAATCTCCATTTTTAACTTAATTCAGATTTACAATTTGAAGGTCTTAAATATTTGACATTTCCCTAATTAAATTTTAAGTTCTGAGCAAATTTTTTATATCTTTGATAACTCCTACATTCGATAGTTTTCTGATTTATTTGAAGCTTTGTGAGAATATTTACACCCAATCTTGGCATTTGAAAATATTTTTGAAATAAAGACTCAATTAATTTAGGCCACTGAACATCATACTCATTTATTATCTTAAGCTATAATCTACTTTCTAAAAAATGATAAAAATCTTAGGAAAAATACCTAACTTATCTCAATATTATTCGATTTCGTATTGAATTTTAGATTTTTTATAAATTTGTTTTCTCAAAGCAATCTGCTATTTCTTTGAGTTGGTTGATTTTCAAAATAGAAGATATAGTTTTAATTTTGTAGAGGATTATATTTTTATTTGCTGCAGCCTTTTAATACCTGCTAATACCTCCTATTAATTTGGATATTTATTTTGAACTTCGCTTTTCTAAGAGGTAGTAACACAAAATTGCATTTAACTTTTCTTGTTACATTTTCAAGAATACGAAATATGTATTTTGTATATTGTCTTTATATAATTTCAAAATTAAAATAGGAGTAATTATATTGAAGAGTAATCTTATTTATTCAGTTTGAAAATATCCGTTCTTCCGTAGAATTTTATTGATGAAATTAAGTGTATTTTCTATTTTTTTTTCACTTATTACTAAACTTTATTATTGTATAATTGCTGAATTTAAGACTCAATTTTATTCTTAAAAATTTAATCTAAAAATTTTTCAACTTAAAACTTAAAGATCAAGGAGGCTGTAGATCATGATTCTCAAAAATTTAGATTCCATTTATTTAAATATAAAACAATAGTAATAAATTATTTTGCAAACCTTATATTTTAAATATTCAAATTATGAGAATTAAAATGAAAACTTGTTATTTGATACTTATTAGCCAGACTTATATACATAATTTTCAAATATCCCCGATTAAGCTTTATTATTATTGTTTTTTAAAATATAATGAATTGATTTCTCTATTCATTAAATTATTTGAACTTAATAAGATAAAATAAAATTTAAATTGAAGATAAAATGCTTAATTTTTATTTTAAAAGTGTTTAAAAAAATAAAAATATGAATATCCCTAGATTTATCTATATTATTTTAATACTGTCACTCTCTTAAAATTGAAGGAGTATATGCAAAATAAGATGATATGAGAAAGCTTTTAAAAATACAATTTTTTATGGACAGAAGATTAAAGTATTTGTTCTAAGATGCAACTCATTTCCTGCTCTATGTATGAAAATTGAATTATTGTAGTAGATTACGCACTACTTTGACACAATTAATCTAAATTTTTACGATCGCTTTATTTTCCTATGATAAGTTTTGTTCTAAATCTCGCTATAAGATAAACATTACTTTAAAATCTACATTGCGTTAGAATATAATTTTTGAAAAATAGTTTCTTAATTTTAGAAGATACTATGTTGATTCAAGTTATTTCATCTCTAGATTTGCAGTAATTATATTCTGTTACCACTTTAAAATTTAAATTTCATTTCATATCTAATTGCTATATCTAATTGCTAATTTAATAATAGCTAAATAAATATTTTAAATCAATTTGAATATCGGTAAGATATTTCACAATAATATAAATTTTTTTAAGTTGAGTAGTTTAAGGTTTGAATCTTTATAATCTAATTTTTAAAAATTAATATTTTGCTTTTATCATTTAAAATGCTTCATATAAAATGATATCTTAATTTTTTATGAATCTTAGGTCTTTGGGTTGTAATTAAGTAGAATTATACTCCCTTTTCCATCTTTTCTTAGAAATTTCTAATTTTGAGCTTTTAGAATTTAAAATTAGAAATCCTACCCATATCTATAAATTCTCCATATCTACTCTATTTATCTTAATTTTAGTCTTTTATGCATGGAGTTTAATTAATTTCTTCTATCTCAAGAAAAGATTTCGGCAAAATAACCAATGAGACATAAATCTTCAAACAAAAGGATTTCATTTTAATTTCAGAGAGTCCGTTTAATTAAGAAAATTTTGTCCATTCTAAAGTGGCTGCTATGCTATAATATTTTAGCTTGAAATTAGTCTCATTATCTATTCGTTCTTGTGAAAATGAATTCAGAGTAATGTTTAACATAAGATCAATAATAGGCGAGCACTCTTATGAATTTTCATTTGGATAAAGCTCTATGCTAAAATTTCTCAAAGATTTAGAGGCCTAATCATTTTTAATAGTACTAAGCAATCTAAAAATATCATTTTCCACACCTTTTACATAAAATAAGGATAAATTTTAGAAACAATTTTTGAAAGTTTATAGCTAAATATCCACTTGAGCAGGTGAAGATACTGATTGAAAATAAAGCTTGAGTTCTTTTAGATTTACAAATGCAGAACTGAGATATTGTTGCTGATTTTCATCATATAAATTTTTATTTTGAACCATAAAAGTTAATCTTTCTAATTAAATACTTTGATTACTTTGTTGATGATGTTCTTACTCTTTAACTCTAAAAGGTTCCTACTTCAATATTAATTTTTTTAATATTCTAGCTAATATATCTAAATTTGCTATATTCATTTATAAATTGCAAAATGAACATGTGTCAAGAACGATATTTTTGTTGTTCTTGAGCAATTGTAATTTGTTATTTTCCTTGAAAAATTGAAAATCACGATTTATGGTTTTAAAGTTAAAACGATAGCTGAGAGAGACTTTTCTATTTATTTGCTAAAATATATCGAACAAACTTCATATTTTTTTTACTCGTCATTATAAATGAAGTGCTTCAAATTTATTAGATAGCCTGAATTTAATAGATTTGTAAATTTGTGCGATCACTCTATCCTTAATTTGTGAGACGATTTCATAATTAATGAGTTGAGTGCTATCTATTTCGCTACTAAATTGCTTGTATAGTGAGAAATATAATTTTCATTCTTTCGCAATGTTGATATCGAAAACTAAAGTTTACTGCTGAATAAATAATGATTGGTAACTTAATGCAGTTCCTATTTGTTTAAAAGGCAAATAAACTTACTCAAGAAATAAGATTCAGATAACAGTATATTTTAAGCCTGATATATTTTGTCAACATTTATTTATATTATAATTTTAAATATATTTTATATTAAAAAGTTTAAATATTTTTTAAAATTTTTTATTTTTAAAAAAAAATTAAAAAATTCTCCCTTATTTTATTAATCTTGCAATTTAAAAAATTAATAGAAATTCTTAATTAAAATAAAAACAAATCAAAAATGGGGTTTTTAAAACAAATTTTATAAATTAAAATATGAAAAATTTTTTTTCAAAATTTAAAAATAAACTTTTAATTTTAAAAATTTCTCAATTTTTTTTAAAAAATAAAATTAAAATAAAAAAAAAAAATTTTTTTAATTTTCAGTTAAAAATAAAATTGAAGTATTTTCTATATTTTTATTTTTAAAAAATTTCAACATAAAGCAATTTCTAAATAAAATGAACAAAGATTTATATATTTGAGTAAAAATATATTCGTTTTTTAAGATTATATTAATATCTAGTGAGATGTTAGTGCTTGCCTATAATTTAGAAGCAATAAAGAGAAATTGAAGACTTTAACTTAAAAAATATTACACTCAAAGTGAACTAAATTATAATGAGGATCAAAAATCCTACAACTATTTATCATAATTCTTTTCAATTTTTGTGATGTAATAAATTAAGTATTTAATTAAACTTCTCTATAATTGAAGAAAAAAATATAAATTTTTAAAATATAATTCACTTTTACGATTATGCTTAAAATAAATAATATTAAACATTTAGAAGTAACCTTGAGAGTTAAAATTTTATTGAAAATTAGTTTATTCAATACTTAATTAATTTCTATTAAATGATAGGTTCCATATAGTTGACAAGAATTTTACATCAGCAATAACCTAATTGTTTTGATCGAGTTATTTAAGAATAGTACCTTTGAAAATATAAACTTAATTTTCGATAAATCTCTTGAATTGGAATTTTGAATTTGGGTAATAGAGCCACATACTTTAATCTTATTGATCAAAATTTAATTTTTCATATTTTCCTTTATACTATTCCATAAAGAGGAAAATATTTTCAAGATATGCAAGCTTTTTCAGACATTATCTTAAATTTGATTCCAGAATTAGTTTGCTCGTTTAAAGTTTTTAAAATTTAGCTAAGCTTCATATCCTCAAGAAAATTCAATTTTATCTTAAAAGAATAGCTCAATTAATTCTATTTCCTTATACTGGCTATAAAATTTAGAGTTTGGCAATTATTTTAATAAATATCTCGTCTGTTACTCCTCTATTTCAATTGTGAATTTTTGAAGTTTATTAAATTATAATTTTTCTAAAGGAGATATGAAATACATTAATTATAATATCTTCCACATAATTTTATTTCCTTGATGTGTTAGAATAAGTTTTTGAGTGTTTTTAAGTTGTTCATTAATTATCTTTAGAAATTTTTATCCAACATTTTCGAACATGTAAAAATCATATTTAAATACTTTTAATTTAAATTTGTCCATAGTGTGATAACTTTTATTCTCATCAATCTGAACATATAAAAGATAAAGCTTTTCAAAATTATCAACAAACCAACAGAGATCAGTCAAAGTAAGTATTTGGCTGGAAATTTTGAACTCTTTCAATGAAATGTTTTTATTCCGAGAAATATTTTGAATAAATTAAATGATTTCCTACGAGATTTTAAGTTATGGAAAAGTGAGTCTCTCATTTTGGTCAATACAAAATTCTGTAACTATATGAATCTCGAAGCTGCACTTAATTTTTCTGTTTGCTTATTAAAAATATTTAAGAAATAGCTTATCTACATTATCTAAATATTTAATGCTTATTATGAGGTTTAAACAATTGAACATTTGGAAAACAAAGGTTTTTTGTAGATTTGTATCGTATTATTTATTTTGCTTGAGCTTTTTGGAATAAAACCTTTTAATCTTACGAAGAGTGGCATCACTCAAAAGAATTTTCTAGTCTTAGATAAGTGCAGATGATAAGACACTAGATTATTCAAGTTTGGATAATAGACATATTTTACGAGAAAGATCCATTAGTTCAAGATAGCAATAAATACTTAATCTTACATATCTGGGAATTATCATTATCTTATTATTAATTTAATTATTCCATTAAAATTAATTCCATAAGTAATACTTAAATTTGCAATATTCAATTGGTCAATTAATTGAATTTGGAAAATTTTAAAGTACATAAAAACTTTCAGTTTAATTAATTAACCGCTCAACTCAATTTTATCTAAATTTTAAATTGAATAATTTCAACTAAGAAACTGAATTAATTTTAATTACCCAAAGCTTCACCATTATAAAATAATAAATTTAGCATCGTTTATATATTATTATAATTCATAATATATTAAAATTAATAAGAAATCTGAAAATAGATGAATGAAAATTCCCTGATTCATAATATCTATTGAATATTGAAAGCTGAGAGTCTTTGTTAAATTTCTCCATACTCTAATTAGCTATAAGATAAAATATATTAAAAATGAGCTAAAATTATTCTTTAAATATACTGAGATTAACCAAAATAATTTAAAAGAGTCAGATACGATTTTTTGACTATTCATTATTTTCAGTATCTTCTAGATAGAATAAATTGCATTAAGTCCATCTTTTCGGTTTATAGATAATTCGGTTAGTTATTTAATTTTTGAACTTATGATAGCAAATCCTTAATAATTTATTTATTGAATTAGTTACTTTCTCGGGTTCTATTTCAATTCTCAACTTTATTTACTTTTCTCTAACAAGATCACATAATCTACCTATATTATTTTATTTTTAATAAATTATTTATCTAACATTAATATAAGGTTTTTTATTTTATTTATTTGTAATGACAAACACAATTTATTTAAAATACTTAAAAATTTATTATTTCATTTTAGACAAATCTTTTTAAAAAATTCCAAGATAATTATCTCTAATAAATAATCAATATTTTAGCATAATGACATATCTTACTAATTAGAATTCCAAATAAATATGTTTTTTAAAAATTTTAAAATAAAATTTTACTTATATTTTTAATTAAAACCACTCATTTATATTTACATTACATTGTTAAAAGATACTAAGCATTTTTATAAATCTATCAATATGTAAGAAATTTTGTTTCATTAACTTCTTATTATTATTTTAAAACGTCAATTATCATTTTTTATAAAAAGGAACATGATTAAATTTAATTTAAATTAATTCAATTTGATTATAAAATTTTTAACTGAAATTAACTCTGAGAAATTTATTTTTGTCTGTTTATAACTCTATAAAAGCTAATCGATTTCTTATTGTTATATCATTCTTAAAGCTAATTTTAAAATCTGATCTTGATTATTTAAGAAGCTTTGGTTTTTGAGTTGTACTTAGTTAAATTAAACTTCCTTTTCCCTCGTCTCTTAATTTGAGCTTCTAAATTTTAAACTTAAAAATCTTTCCCAAATTGGAAAATACTCTGTAACTGTATGGTTTAATTGAGTATTTAATGCTTGTGACCTATTGAGCTCTTTGCATCTCAAGAAAATGACTAGGCACTAAAAGTATTTTAACACAAATCTTCAAATAAAAAGATTGCATTTGATCTAGGACACTCAAAAATTGAATATAACTCATATCTAAATAAGCTGTTTAGTTAACATATTATAGCTTGAATTTAATCTCATTCGCTTATTTTTCTTGTGAAAACAAATCCCTTGTGTAGATTAATAAATAATTTAAGAATTCAAAGCAGTCCTTTAATTCTATTTATGGATAAACCTCAACGCTCAAATTTCGCAAAGATTTAGAAGACAGATCTTTTCAGGTTGAATCAAGCATTCTAAAAATATCATTTTCCAAACCAGCGATATCGATTACAGATAAGTTTGAGAAACAACTTTTGAATCTCTATACTTAAATATCAATTGTGCGAGGTGACTTTTAATATGGAAAATTAATCTTGAGCTCTTTAAGATTAATGAATGCTGAGCTTATATATTGTTGCAATATATCATTTTCCTTAATTTCACAGTTAATTTTAAAAGCAAATCTTTCTAATTAAATTTTTTAATTGCTTTGCTGAGGTTTTTCACAATTGGTGATAAATTATGTTTTCATCAATATTATGCTTTTAAAGATTCTAGCTAATTTATCTAACTTAGAAAAAGTTATGTCTCCATTTTGAAATTAGCATGTCTTTAAAAATATATTTTAGTTTTTCTTTAGAACACAAAATTTATGATGATAGTTGTCAATTGTATTATCAACAAAGTATGCAGAGAAGTAATAGTTGAGAGAGATTTTTCTATTTATTTTTTTAAATATGACGAAAAAGATTTCATATTAAAAAAAATAAAAATCTTCGATGGGCACTTCAAATTTGTTTGCTAGTTTGAATTTAATACAATTGTAAATCTTTTAGATGACTCTTTTCTCAATTCTTTTAAAGGTTTCTTCTTCGCTCGTAAATTAATTGAATAATTTATCAAATTATTGCTCCATTCTTTTGCAAGAATTAGTATCGAAAACTAAACTTTGCTCCTGAATTATTTGTGAGTTTGTAACTTCATGCAGTTCTTTTTTACTTATTAAACAAATAGAGTTACTCAAATCCTTAAGCTACAGGAAACTGTAAATTTAAAGCCTGATATATTTGGTCAACATTATAAATAATATTATTATAAAGTTTTAAATTGCTCTCATTAAATATAATAGTATCACAGTTTAAATATTTAAATCATTAATATTTATTTTCATGACCTAAAAAAATAAATTTCAACGCAAAAGTTCATTAATCAGGAGATTTTAAGAAATTTATTGACATCTGAAAAATTTAGAACACTTTAAATTAATTTTTTATTGACCACGATAATGATTAGATAGAGGACAAAATTAATATCATTTTTTAAATAAACGACAGAACCTGTCAAATTACAAAATGAATTGGTTTGATTATCAATAATCTAAAATATTTAACAGTAAGCAAGTTATTATGGATAAATTAACTTTAAGTATAACATTTTCAAGTTTTTTTTTTATCATCAAGAATTAAATTAAATCTCTTCAAAAATCAGCTCATAAAATTTTACTTTAATTGTTTATTAATTTTTAGACTTTGAGTAATTTTGAGTTATAATTATGCAACCTTTTCCATCTTCTCTAACTTTGAGCTTTTAAATTTGGAAGTTATGAATCTCTCCTAAATCAAGAAATATCCTAAAACTGTATCGTCTTTGAGAATGCTTGAATTTAATACTAGGGACTTGTTCAGTATTTTATAGGCTTATAAGATGCGTTGGCATTATAAGTTGCATGACACAAATCTTTAGATAAAAAGTTTTCATTTTGATTTAATCAAGGCCTTCCAAATGTATGATATCTTACAAATCAAAATACGATCCTTTGTTACAATATTTTAGCTTGAATTAACTATCTTTAGTTTCTGAGTTAAAACAAAACAGATCCCTAGTATAGAGTAATAGCTGATTTACAAACGGACAAGCGTTCTTTATATCTTTTTGAGGATATGATTAATGCTCAAATGTTGCAAAGTAATGCATGACAGCCAGTTATAAATTTCATCAAGAATTAGAAAAATATCATTTTCTAGGCCAGTGAAATGGAAGTATGATAAGTTTTAAAAGCAACTTTAGAACTACTCTACTTTTATATTGATATTTGTTGGCTCTCTATATTTTGGAAAATGAATCTCAAGTTGTTTTACATTTACAAGTACCTAATTGAGATATTCTTACTGCCATTAATCATTATGTAATTAATATTTTGCATAAATTATTAGTCTTTCTAATGAAATTGTTCGATCATTTTGCATAGGCAATATTTTATGTTTTTATACAACAAAGATATCCTTTAAGACTATTCCCTTTTAAATAGATTACTTAATTTAACTAACTAAGATACATTTATTTTTACTTATCCGTAAGGAAATGAGCAAGTATCTAAAAGGATATTTTTGTTTTTCTAAAGCTAAGATAATCTAGTATCCTCTGTAATAACGCCAAAATCCCTATATGTTGATAAAAACTTAAAGCTAATGGTGACCTATCTATTAAATGCTTGAAATATATCGAACATTATTTATTACTAAAGCGAAAAGTAATCTTAGATTTGATAATAAAAATTCATTAGCTAATTTGAACTTGACAGTTTTTTTAATTTTCGAGATAGCTTTCTCCTTAATCCGTTCTATCGCTTCTTCTGCTTTTAAAGAATTGATGTGCTTAATATTCTCTTCTTTTTTAATTTATTATTATAATTAAATATAGTGATTAGTCATTATATCCATACTGCTCTCATCGAAAACCAAACTTTGCTGTTTAATGAATTGTGAATGTTTAACTTCATGAAAATCTTTTTTGCTCAATCTACAAATAGATTTACTCAAATCATTCAGGTCCAGGAAACAGTAAATTTAAACCCTCACATATTTGCTTAGCATTTGTTTTTATAATTTATAAAATCTATTACAATCAAACTTATAAATATAAAAGCTTAAATATTTCAATGGCTGACAAATTTGTTAATTCTTTATAATATTATATTAATTTTCTTTATTAAACTCTTGTGATATTCTTTGATAAATGTTAACAAAATTAATGGTATTTAAAGTGGAATAACTTTTCCTTAATTACTTTATAATTTAAAAAAAAAATTGAGGGAATTCTATTTTTTAGACACTATAATTTTGAATTTCAATTTTTAAATTTTTTTTAATAAAAAATTTACTTTAAACTTAGTAAATTTATCTACAAAAACTTAGAAGATAAATTTTTAACAATTTCTTTATTTAAACATAAAGTCCCAATTAAAGCAAATTTTAGTCCATTATTGCAAAGATTCAATGTTAATTAATGTTAATTATTTTTGCTCTTTAATAGTAAAGTATAATTGGGTAAAGTAATATAATAACTGATGGGCAATTTGAGCAAAGTTTGAACTTTCCTCTCAAAAAGATAAAATCTCCTTAAATTTTTAGCTTAAGTAATCAATTTGAAGCATTAAATAATTATTGTTATATGTTTTGCACTCTAAAATTACAGACTATATAATTTATTACTAAAGAACTAATTCTTTCTTATATATAACAATTTTCTATTAAGTTCATCTATTAATTTAGATTTAATTAATTCTCTTATATTTACAATTAGTTAAAAATTTATTATGTAAATTTAACAAAATAAATTTATATTTTGGTATCTTCAATTATTTTTAGACTATAATATAGGGAAGATATGATTAGATGATTGAAAAGAGTTTCTTTCAAATATAATGATGAATTGAGCAAGAGGCAGCAGAAAATATTAAGGTAATTTATATTAATAATTTCATAAATAAATTAGTGAAAATGAAAGTCCTGACTGAAGATAAAAAATGGACCACCGCGCTACCTAAATGCCTTGGGAATAGTTATGTCAACTTCCACTGTAAGTAAACTTATTTTCACTAAGACTTATTATGTGGCTTCTAAATAAGTTTAGCGCATATTTTATCATCATCCTAATGGTAATGTAGACTTCAAAAGTGGAATTGATGTAATCAGAGCTAGTAATGAAACAAATGTTAGTTTCAAGGACTCAATGTCATTTCAAGAGAGATCTGCAATTGTGTTACCTACAAGAATGATAAAAGAAAGTAAAGTCTAGAGAAAGGTAAGCCATAAGCTATTTTCAATAAAGTTTGTTTAGAGTGAACTAACTAAATGCTATTCAAACTAAAAAAAGGATAAAATTTGAGAAGAAGAAAGCCTAAATAAATTTGGATGTTTTCTAAATAGGATTGAAAATAATTAAAAGTAAATTCCTGCCCAGTACATTCTGAATAAACTATCTTGTATTTTTAAAATTCACAACTGAGATAACTAATTCGTATTCATCTTATATTGTGAAAGCTATATTATAGCAAAAATAATAATTTTTGCAATCACAGATAGTAAAATAAAATATTAATTTTAATTTAATCATTTTTTTACCTATTCAATTAAATTATTCTCCTTTAAAGATAGCCAGAGTAAAATTTATTAAATTTTAGGTTTGTTGATTTATATTTAAAATTCAATTAAAATGGAAATATCTAATGGGTTTTACATAAATTTCAAAATAAACTTTTTAATTTGAAGGAAAAAATTTGAATTTAAAAAAAATATTTTTGGATTTGGTAATTAAATTAAATTTTTTAAGGGATAATATCTGCTTCCCACTTTTAAATAAAAAATCCTTTAATGTATCCCGAGCTAAATGGGATAAAATTGTGAATATTAAGAAATATTTATTAATTAACTTCAAGGTAATTTATAAATTTAAATTTTAAATTTTTGCCAAAATGAATTTGTTAAGAATCAAAAGTATATATGAATTATAATATAACTTAATCTGCAAATGAAATTTATCAATTACTTTAGAATTATCAAACTATAACTTTCTTAGTAAATCACCCTTACTTTCCAACGATTTCATAAAGAGACTTTCAATTTTTATGTCTAATTTAAATAGAAAAAGTAGACAAAATTCATTGAAAACGTTTAGATTAATAGAAATTTATCAACTTTATTGGAAAGAATGAACCCAAATTTGAAATGTATTACACACCCCCATACAAAAAATATATTTTATATAAAGTTTAGATTGAGATTAGAATGAATATCAAATTTTAAAATTTAACTGCAATAACTATCAATATAACTAAAGAATAATTAAATGATCAATAATTATAATTTTTTAACACGAAGAAAGTTTGTAGGGATAAAATTAATTTTAAACTTTTATTTTCAGTTTTGCAACCTAATAGGTTTTTCAAGACTTTAATTAGATCTCCTCATAAGTTAGCTAATGAAATTTTATTTTAACTCTTTTTGAATCTTTCGTCTTTGTGCCATTTTTATTTAGGATTACAAAGCCTTTTCCATTTTCTTAAAGGATGAGTTTTGAAATTTGAAAATCAAAAATCTCCCCAATATCATGAATTAGTCTATAGCTATAGCTTCTATGACAGTTTTTGAATTTAATGCTTGGGACTTGTTCAGTATTTTCTAGGCTTATAAATTACTATGGCAATTTAAGTTACTTGACACTAATCTTCAAATAAAAAGATTAGACCTTGATTTCTTCAAGATCTTTCAAATGAATGATATCTGACAAATCAAAATACTCTCCTTTGTTCGTATATTTTAACTTGAATTAACTCTCATTAGTTTCAGGGTTCAAAGAAAACAGATCCCTAGTATAGATTAGCAAAATATTTATAAACTGACAAGAGTTCTATATTTCTGTTTGAGGATATGATTTAACGCTCAAATGTTGCAAAGATTTATATGACAGGCCATTTTTGATATTATTAAGAATTTGTAAAATATCATATTGCTTGCCTGTAAAATGAAAGTATGATAAGTTTTAAAAGCAACTTGAGAACTACTCTACTTGAATAGTCATGAAATTTAGATCTCCATATTTTGGATAATGAAGCTCGAGTTTTAAGATTTAAAAATGCTAATTTGAAATCATCTCACTTTTTTCCATAATCGAATAATTTAAATTACGAGTAGATTGTTATTTTTTCTAATGTAATTATTTGATTATTTTGCAGTGGATATTATATATTCTGATTAAAATCTATAGCTATTTCCTTTAAGACTATTCTTTTAAAGCAATTACCTAATTCAGCCAGTTATTAAACAGTTATTTGTCCTGAATCAAGAGAGCAGGTATCAAAAATAATATTTTTGTTTTCCTAGAGCTCAAATAGTCTATTATCCTTTAAAAAAAGGTGAATATCATGAAAGCTAAAATTAGATGAGAATTTAAAACTCAGCCTGACTTATCTATCTAATGCTTGGAAAATATCGAACACTGTTTAATAATTCCTTGAAAAATAATCTTAGTATGAAACTACAAATTCATTAGCTAATTAGAACTTTATAGATTTTTTTATTTTGGCCAAAGTTTTTTCCTTAATCTGCACGATAGTGTCATATACTTGCCCTGAACTGATATGATTAATATTCTCTTCTTGTTTTATCTAATCGTAATTTTCTAGATATATATAAGTCAATCTTTCTGATATTGCTCTCATCGAAAACGAATCTTTATGCTTTAATGAATTGTGAATGCTTAACTTCATGAAAATCTTTCTTGCTCAATCTATAAATAGATTTACTCAAATCATTTAGATCCAGATAGCAGTAAATTAAAACTCTTATATATTTACTTATCATTTATTTTTATGATTGTTATGAAATAAATATATTGTAAAAAAACTTATAAATATAACAGCTTAAATATTTAAATTATTGAAACAAAAATTTTAAGAAAATATTTTTATTGCTTTATTTTTTTATTTTCTTAGAATGTTTAAAATATTTTTAAAGAATAAATGCTAAAATGCACTGGAAATAATTTTTAAAAAAATATAAGACTTTTGTTCTATAAACTAACAATTGGCGAAGAACTAAAATATATAATATGTAAGGTGATTTTAATTTTTAATTTACATCTATTGTTGAATTCTTTATATTTGTGGGTAGTAACCTTTCTTTAGTGAATATCATTGGTGAAATATATAAATTTCACTAAGTTTATAATTTAATTTATAATCACTATAGAAAAGATAATAAAAAAAATTATTTTATTTTTTTTATTAAAAAATTATATATGCAACACTTAAATTTTAAATATTCTGATTATAAATAGAAAATGCAAAATTAATAAAAGTTGAGACGTTTAATCGAGAACTTATAGTTAATTTTATTTTTAAATTTTTTATTTTCAAATTTATAAAAAAATTTTTTTTTTTCAAAAACTTTGAGTTAATGTTCTTGTTTAATTTAAAAAACCCAAAAAAAAATTATGATTTTAAGAAATTGATTATCAAAAAATTAAAAATAATTCAATTTGTAAAGATTTATTATTTTTTTAAAATTTTTATAGAGGAAGAACCTTTTTTTAAATTTTAAAAAATTCTATCAATTAAAGAATTGCTTAGATTAAAATAAAATAAAATTCGGGCATTAAGAAGTAGAATTTTAGGGATAAATTATGTTTAAATACTCTTTTTTAAATTTTATCATCACCACTTATTTTCACTTATCTGCTCTTGAAATTTTATTTTAATTGTGACTTACTTTTTGGTTTTTGAATCATTTTTAGTTAAGATTATGCAGCCTTTTCCATCTTCTCTAAGTTTGAGCTTTGAAATTTAAAAATCAAAAATTTCCCCAAAATCAATAAATAGTCTATATCTATAGCTTCTATTCAAATTCTTGAATTAAATACTAGGAGCTTCTTCAGTTTTTACAAGTCTAATAAAATACTTAGGCAATATAAGTTACTTTACACAAATCTTCAAATAAAATGATTTGATCTTGATTTCTGATAGGACTATAAAATGGATAATATCTTATAATTAAAAATATGCCGCTTTGTTGCAATATTTTAACTTGAATTAACTCTCATTAGTTTCTGGGTTCTATGAAAACAGATCCCTTGTATACAGTAACAGTTTATTTACAAACTGATAATAGTCTTTTATTTCAGAATATGTTTTAATGCTCAGACATAGCAAAGATTTATATGACAGGCCATTTTTGAATTGATTTATAATTTTAAAAATATCTCTTTATAGGCTTCTAAAATGAAAGTATGATAAGTTTTTAAAGCAACTTGAGAGAACTACTCTTCTCTAATATTGGTAAAAGTTGGCTCTCCATATTTTGGAAATTTAATCTCGAGTTGTTTTACATTTACAAATACCTAATTTAGATATTCTATACACATTTATTCACTCATTCATTACAATTTTGCATGATTGTTAATCTTTCTAATAAAATAATTTGATTACTTTCCTGAGGTAATTAATTATAACTTGCTTCAATAGCCGTATTATTTAAGACTATTCTTTTAAATAAATTGCTTAATTTAACAAACTAATATTCAAATATTTGCTCCTTTATAAAAAGAGCAGGTATCTAGACGAATATTTTTATTTTGCTTAAGCTCAGATAATCTATCAATCTCTGGCATATGCTAAAATCAATTTTGATGAGGAAAACTTAAAACTTAGTGTAACTTATCTATTTAATGCTTGAAATATATCGATAAGGATTTAATATTTTCTTGATAATTGATTTGAGATTGAAACTACAAATTCATTAGCTAAATTGAACTTGACAGATTTTTGAATTTCTTGAGAGTTTTCTATTTTATCCGTGCTGTGGCTTCATCTATTTAGACTGAATCAAGTTTATTAAAATTCTCCTCTCTTTAAAACTAATCATATAATTAAACATATAGATTAGTCATTCTTTTGACATTGATCTCATCGAAAACAAAACTTTATTCTTTAATGAATTGTGAATGTTTAACTTCATGAAAATCTTTCTTGCTCAATCTATAAATAGATTTACTCAAATCGTTTAGGTCCAAGGTAGCAGTAAATTAAAACTCTTATATATTTACTCAACATTTATTTTTATAATTTTATAAAATATATTACAATCAAACTTATAAATATTAAAGTCTAAATATTTAAACGGTTGTGAAATTTTATTTTTTCTTAAAATAAAATTATTTTTGTCAAGTTAATTTTAAAAGATTGCAAAAATATAAAAATTATAGATTAAAGCTTCTCTAAAACTAATAATTTGAAGAAAAGAGTATTTTTCCTTAAAAAATTAATTATATTAAAGTTATTTTCATTTTTTTAGAATATACTTATATCGATAGGTTTGATAAATTAATGAATCGAAATCATTCTAATATGAGTAACATTTAAATTTAAAAATTATATTTATTTAAAAATATTTACAGTCACTATAGAATATCTCCCATTATGAAAACAAATATATTGTATTTGATTTTAAAGGTACCAATTTTTAATAAAATTCATTAATTTTCTAGCTCTTCGCACTTATAGCAAAACATTAACAAGGAAAATAAAGTAATCTAAAAGATTAAATTAGCAAATACTATTAAAAAAATTAGTTAATGTTAAAAGCATAAAAAAAGATAATGCTACCAATCATCAATATAGTGCCCTCCCCTGAAATTAAAGATTATTAAAATCTCTAAAAAACATTCTGCTATTTAATTCTATAAAGTATATGAGCTGATTTTGAGTTTAGTTAATTTTAAACTCTCTTTTCTATTTTTTTACATAATAAAATCTAATAAATTTTTATTAAGTTTAGTAAATAAATGTTCGCATAATTAATCATCTTTAACCGCAGCAGCAGCTAATTTAAAATACTATTTAATTTGTAAAATAATACTTCTTATTATATCTTTTTAATTTCTATCTGAATTTGCAATTAAGTAATTCTATTATAAAATTAAAATAATTAAAATTTGTTAAATTTAAAATTAATTGTCTTCATGTTAATGAATTGCACGAATCAAAGATAACTTTAAATTTTTTAAATAAATGTAGATTATGTTGAACTTTAAACCTTTTAAAATACTAAATTATTTCATTAAAAGTAGTTTAAATTGTATTCCTACGATAGACCAGATATTTATACTCCCAGTTTCAATCTAGCATATACTAAGGTTTAGTTAATTGATTGCACTACAATTTAACTTTTTGAATGACTTGATTATTTTGTGCTATTGATCAAGAAAAAAACCTTAGTTCACTGAACTTATTATTTTTAGTGGTTTTAACTTTTATTTTCTTTATTTAAAACCTTTAATTTATTACAATTTCATAATTGGAGTTATCATAAGAGTAAATGGTAACTTGGCTTTTCTACTTTCTGAATTCCTATACCTCTTTGTATAATTTCTCTGGGGCTCTAAAGACTCGACCCGTAAAGTAAAATTGAAAACAAGGTTTGATATTTGAAACCTGATATAGCGTTCAAAGTATTTTCTAATTGAACTATGCCATACCATCGACTTAGATCTATCTTTATTAGCTTCAAGTTCCTCATTCGTTTTCTATTTAAGAGGCTCAAAAGAACATCTTGTAAAGTTTCTACTTTTATTTTTATACCTTAAGTTTTTGAATTGTAGACATGGAAGTCCAAATCTTTGAGTCTTCTTAAATCACAATCATATTCAAAGATAAGAAATCTAAATTTCGTAAATGATCCATTTAGGGATAGTTTACAAATTTAGCTCAGAGCTTTTTGTAAAATGTTTTAGTGGTAAATTTATTGAAATTTGAAGGAGATACTTCCTTAATATTAATTTGTTAAAAAAAAATAAAAAAAATTTTTTTTTTTTTAATAAAAAAATTTTTTAAATTTTTTCTCTTTATTCAAAAATTTTTTTAATTTATATCATTGCTATTAACAAATTAATGGCTAAAAAATTACTATGAAATATTTTATTTTTTTTAAAAATAAAAATAAAATTATATAAACCAAATTTTTTAGTTAAGTTAGTTCTAACCCCTCAAATTATAGAGATAAAGTTTCAAAATTTACAAATAAAGTAATTTCTCGAATTACAGCTTGGATTAATTTGATATGGTTTGAATTTCATAAAACTTACAAATTAGTTTTTTAAGCCTCATTTCTTTGCCCTCCTATTTCTTTTAATCCTTCTTATATTCGTAAGAAGCGACTCAAGTCAGGGTTTAAAGCCTTAGCTAATATTCCAAGTTATAAAATATTTAAAACAGAAGAGTTGATTATGCATTTTTAAAATTTGATATGCTATTTTAGTTAATTTGGGCAATATCTTTGATAAGCATATTGATTCTACTCTTGTGTAGAAGATCTTTAATATGCTAATGTTAAACTGTTATGAGAAGATTTAGAAGTCTCACTTTATTTTTCTCTCAGCTGTTTGTCGTAACTCTAGCAAGAACTTCTCTCTAATTGTTTGCTTTTCTATCGACATCTAAATAAAGATACTATTAAAAGTTTAAGACTGAAAGAACGAATCTCAAATAAATTTTCAAGGAAAAGGTTTTTGAATTTATTTTGATTATATTTCACCCATTGATTGTAATCCTCTTGCTTTAGTATTAGCTCTTGATTTTTAATTTATACGCGTTTTTAATGATTATCTCTTTAATGATTATCTTTTTTTTTTTAATTTATTTAAAAACAGCAACTATAACTTTTGCCCTATTTTAAAATAAATAAACTTAGCAAATGACACCCTTCAACTTTTATCTTCAGGTTTAAGCTATCCAGACATATATAAAATATTCATTACACTAAAGATGGGATGGAATTCTTTGAGAAAAATAAAAGTTCTACTGCTTTATAGATTGCCTAATTCTAATATCCTCTTATGAAATGAGGCTCAAATGATAAAGAGAGACTACTTACATTATTTTAGAATATAGAGAGCGCTACAACAATCTTAATATGTGTCTTAGCTGCATATTTTAACTTTTAATCTTTTTAAATTCGCAACTTTCAGCTGATTGTTTTCTATTAAAGATCATCTT
Organism: Tetmemena sp. SeJ-2015; assembly: GCA_027382625.1. Taxonomy (NCBI): domain Eukaryota; phylum Ciliophora; class Spirotrichea; order Sporadotrichida; family Oxytrichidae; genus Tetmemena; species Tetmemena sp. SeJ-2015. The sequence continues at coordinate 37,517 of JAJKFJ010022621.1, forward strand.
TTGAATGAGAAGCTCCAATAAAGAGAAACAAATAAAATTCCTCTAATCTTTTTAGCTATTGTAAAACCTATTAACGTGCCACTTTAAATTTTCTAAATCTATATTCTAAAGGATATATAAATTTTATCATTTCAAAATTTGATCTGCATAAAATTATTGATTTAATAGTTTAAAAAGCAAGTATAGAAATCCTTATAACTATTGAAATTTAGCAAAATTCAGTAAGAAAAATTAGTTGTTAATATAATTTGTTTCCAAAGACAAAGCGCCAAATATAAAATCTATTTATTATAATTCCTCTCCTTAAAATTCCTATTTTTTTAAGTATTAAGTTAAAATTTCTACATTTTATGCACCTATAATACTTTTGGAATATCATTAGATTTAATTTTTGAGTTAGATATCTAAATTATTTGCATTTTAATATCTCTAATTGATATTCTTATTGCAGTATCTTACCTTTGAAAGATAAATCTGATATAAATTATGGGAATAAATTTATTTTTTGCTTAAAATTAAAAGTATTAAAATTTCATATAATTCATATTTTATTCAATTTTTTAAAAGTTAAGTTAAATTAAACTATTAAAAACCCAAATTCCAAAAGGAATTCGTTTTAAAAAAAAAACTTCCTCCCCTTTTTAATTTTTAAAATTTTAACTTCAAATTGTTTTTTTGGCAGGGTTAAATTTTTAAACCTTTAAAAATTTAATTTTTTAAATTTAACCCTTTTAATTTTTTAAATTTACTTTTTTTCCCAAAAAAAATTTTTTTGATTTTCAAAATTTTCTGAAAATCCCCTCTTACTTTATAAAAAAATTAATTTCCAATTTGGGGAAGGGGTTTTTGGTTTTATTTAAATATCAAATTGGAAACATTCCACTTGCTTCGCTCAAAGATTTATATCAAGTCCTCAAGATCTAAATGAAGCTCCTAACTACTATATTCTAATGTAAAACTTTTCTCTAGATTTTTTTCGAAAAGTTCATTTGTATATTTAAGAATTTAAGCCACTGTTTTATCACTATAATAATAATCATTAGTTTCAATTTTTAGGCATTTCAGAGTTGATATCGATAGATCCTTTTTAACTTTATTTAAAAATTCTATTACATCATCCTCCACCCCATAGATCTTTAAGAATTCTAAATTTTTAAAGCACTTTTTTTAAAAAAAATTTTAAAAAAAAGGGTTTATTTATTGGGTTTTTTTAAAAAAACCCCTTTTAAAAAATTTTCTGGGATTTTTTTACAACTTTAAAAATCTTTATTTTTTTACTTTTTGAAATTAAAAATTCTAATATGCTTAAGTATGCCTCTCTAATTTTATTTATTCTGAGCCAATATATGGAAGAGAACCTTCTCTAAAAAAACAACCTCTGTAGTCTATGTATTTAAAGTATCTAGCTAGCATTACTACTTGATTTATTGTAATTTTTCCATATTTCACAATGCAATTATCCAAAATTACATTTTTATTATATGTTATTTTATCAAGGCCAATGATAGGGATAAATAATTTATCTTCAGCTATAAGTTATGGTGTTTCTAACACAAGGCTGAGAACAACTTTCCTTTCTATATTAAACATAAAATCAACAAAGAAATTAATTTTGGGTAAGTCATCATCCTTAAACTTGAATTAGATTTCATTAAAAAGTTGAATTTTGAGTAATTTCTTCATATTTATTGTTGTTTTTATGTTGGTAGCTTCAATTTGATCTTGACTGAGAGGCTACTCATTATTTGTATTTGATAATTAGGTCTTCAGCTACTCTAATTTATAGATTCTGTCAACTTAATCTGAATTTAAAGCCAGAGTTTGCTCCTGAATAAAACCAGAATTAATAACTTCATTCTTTTCTCATGTATTCAATAAGCAAATTTTATTTGCAAGCTACTCAAAATTGAGGAAGCAGTAGATTCTTAGTCTCAGAAACTTACTTAACATTTTATTTTTTTATTTATATTCTTAATAAAAATTTTCAATAAATATTAAATATAACTGCCAAATTTAGTTTTAAATATTCGTCAAATTTATCTAATTGTTTTTGGCTATAAAATTTAATTACTTATTTAAATGTTTGGTATTATAAGCGTAGTATCATTTTCAATTTTTTGCTTCTTAAAAAATATTAAAATTAAGATTTTTCTTACTTCTCATATAAATGTTACTACAAATTTCTCTTTTTAATTTTGTAATAATTTATAATTTTTTTTAAATATATATGCTTTTTATTAGAAAATGAAGATTTATTTGTTAATTTAAAAATATTGAATAATTAATTTAGCTAAATAAAATTGAAAAAGATTTTAATAATTTATTTATGATTATCATGACTGAGATACGATTTGTTTATCTCAATCTAAAATAGTATTCATTATATATTTAAATCAATTCAGCTATCGTAGAGCTAAAAAAGTCACACTCTTATTAAAATTAATTATATAAAAATAAGCATTAATTCAGATTTAATGCAGCATGAATTTTTAGTGCTACTTGATTTGAATTATGATGATTTTATAATTTATTATATGCTCTTATTTTTAATTACTAAAATTATAAATTCTCACTCAATTTTTTGTTGTTGAATGCAACCATTTATCCTTTACTTCATGAAAGATATTTAATCTGTTTGATAATAAGGAAAGCTTCTTATCATTTTGAGTTTAAATTTCGGAGCCTTCTTATAGTATGAGAGAATCGTAATGTAATTTGAATGCTTGCTATTTTAATTTAAATTTTGTAAGCTAATAATCTTGTTTATTTTTGAAGAGTAATTTAGTATCCTGTTCTTGCATCTTCATTGTGTTTTAGAGCGATTTGAAGTATAGAGAGAGCTTTAAACTTGAGTAAGTAAGATTTTGCTTTATTACTTAAAATATAGCTCCTTAGTTTAATTATATTATTTCTATTAAAAGTATGGTTGAAAAAACTCTATACCTGATTTCCATGTTAATAACTACCTAAAATTTCTCCTAAGATTAAGTTGCTACTTTTACTTTTTTTTTCCTTCATTAAATGTTTTTATAATCCAAAGTTATATGTTTAAAAACAATTTCCATCATTGGAATATAATAAAAGGCATTAAAATATAAATTATTTTTAAAAAATGAGTTTTAAAATTTGGACTGTTTAAAATAAGCCTTTATTCTTAGCATATACTAAAGAGACTCAACCTATATATTTCTCAATTTAATGATGGCAGATATTTAAGATGCCACAAAAATTTTAGAATGAGAGGTGGTGGTAGTGTTGTAAGAAAATATTCTTCTAGAGCTCTACTCTATCATCTATTCATAATTTATCCAAAATCTTATATTAAAAAGTTAAAATAATAGCAAACACAAGAAATATAACTATAATTTTTTTAATTCAATGAAAACCTATTCGTTTATCACAGATAAGAGGGCTAGAATAATCTTATTAATATTTCATATTTAAAACGATTTATACTATGATTCTTTAAATTTGTCCTACTCAACTCTTCATCAAATAATTTTGCCAATTAGAGTTGTAATGTATTAAGAATTATATTTGAATTTATTATATCTACATTATTATAAATTTAAAATTTAAATTGAATTAATTACATTGTCAAGGAAGGCTCAATTACTTTTCTTTTTCTTTCGAAATTTAACTTTTATTTTATGATGCTACATCGGCTCTTTTGAGTAATGTTCAAGCATTATACTGCCTCCATATGGTCGCATCTTACAAATTGAGATTTTAAATTTTCCAATTTGACCCATATCTCTATAGGTATTAGGCTAAAAACTAGTAGTATAATAATAGTAAGTGTGTTTGCCCCTCATATTATTGTCTGGATAAATTAATTTTTATAAATCATCGGGCAGTGAAAACTTTCTAGCAACAATTCTTAGTTAAATATATGAAATCTTGCATTGACTGTCTTCAAACGCTTTCACTAAGTCCTCTATCGTTACATGAAAATTTATGTTACAATATTCTAAAATAAAAGTATTCTATTATTTCAACAACTCTGAAGTAAAAAGGTCATTTGTATATTGACTAAGAAGGTGACTCTAGAGTAGAAATCATTAAATTTATTCTAATTGTCAATTTCAACACATAATCTATTCAGTGTAGGTATTTTAAGATCTTTCTTCACTTTTTATAAAAATTCTATTACATACTCGTCAACTCCCTTAATCTTGAGGAATGATAAGTTTTGAAAACAATGATTAAACATTCTTAATTTAAAAGGAACAAGGGTCTTCCCATCTTAATATGGTAAATAAATGCAAAGCTAATTTAATTTCATAAACAGCTTCTAAAAATGCTCAAATTTTTCTTCTTCTATACCCGGATACTTCGAAAAATTGGAAGATAATTTCTCTAGCTTTATATTTTATAATATTAGATAAGAACGGGATTCTAGAAATCTTTTGAATCTAGATTATTTTTCTTCTAACGATATATCTTGAAATATAGGTTATGAGCGGAAATTTAGTAACCTTTAGATTTCTACTTATTTTGCTTCCTCATAAAGTTCGCAGTTTGAGTAATCTAAGCCCTTAAAGTAGTTGGCCAGCTTGACTATTTAAAATATTTTAAGTTCTCCACTTTTCACAATGCAATTATCTAGAACTACATTTTAATTTTAAATCAATATGTCAAAGATGGTCTTATTATATCATCCAAAGCCTCTAATATCAATTTTGGATGCATCCTTATATTTGATATTAAATACAACTTTTCTTTTAACATTTTATAACATGTCAATAAATAAATCTAACTCTAGGGCTTAATAGTGAATATCAACCTTGAATTTGACTTAGTTAAAAAGCTGAAATTTTAGTAATTTTTAGATATCTTTTGCATATTCCATAGTGTAATCTAATCTTTATTCGAATCGTTAATATACTTAATCTTTATATCGAGGTCTATTTTGTACTTATCTATAAATCTTTTCTAATTATTCAGAATCCAAAAGTAGAGTTTGCTCTTATATAATACCAGAGTTAATGACATCATTCATTTCTCACTTACCCAAATAGCAAATTAATTTACTCAGATCATCTAAATCTAGAAAGCAATAGATTTACAATCTCAGATACTTGTTCAACATTTATTTAATTATAATTTTATTATTATTGGGCATAAATAGTAAACAAATTTCAAAGATTATTGATGGGAAAAAGGTAATTATTTTTTAAATAAATTTTTTATGAGAACACGTTTCCCTGTTTTAAATATCAGCTGACTTATATATTCAATTTTACTTTTCATTTATAAATTTAAATTTCGTAAATAATTTTTATTAAAATTTCCTAAATCAAGAAACTTCTTTTTAATAAATATATGTGTGTAATAAATTTTCCTGTATATTTTATAGTTAAGATATATAAAATCTTCATAATAAACCTGACGTTGAGGAAAACTCATTTGAGATTTCTGATATAACTTGACTTAAATATATTTATCTACTTATACAAATTATATATCCTCTCTGTAAATAAAGCAGCAGTTTTTGCTTTATAAAATCACTCAGCCCCTCAACAGCTTGGCAGAAATTTGCAGAGTGAAAATAATTGAGATTTCTTCTCTATCTTCTATTCTCTACACATTAAGGAGAGTCGTCATGCCTAAGATGGATTTTGCATTTTGTAGATGGGTTACGTTAATAGTCTCCCATTAACACCAAACATTTTAAGAGACCATCATAAGCCTTATCTCATTTTTATTGCAAAATGTAACTATAAGACTACTAAAAAAGATCACCTATAAAGTTACCTACTCCTAGATAAGGTAGTATGATGTGATAAGCAGCTGATCAAGCTACAATAATCAAGCTGATTTTAAAATGCATCTATTAATGTTTTTGATTTTCACTTCTTAATTTGAATTATTTAAAGCTGTCCTATCAAATTATATATCCTATAAATTGAAAGATACTATATTTTTAAGCACGATCATAAAAATCTTTACTTGCATTAGAGTCTTTTTTCTAAAATACAATATGAAATTTTTAATATAATCAGAAAAAATAAAAAATGATATAATTACAGAATAAAAATAATGCAACTTAAAATCCTGTTTCCTCAAATCAAATTTTCCAAGTTCAAATATTACAAAGCTATTTTAAATTGCGTTTCAATATAAGTTAAATGCTTTCCATGTCTGTTTGTCTATTAGTCGATATGCTTTTTAGATGAAGTTGATTTTCTAAGTAAAATAATTTCAGCGTAAATGTTTATTTTATTACAAGGTAGTTGTGCCTATTATGGCTGCTCACTTTGATTTCCAATTCAAAAGGCCAGAATTCTATGATAACTTTACAAGTTACATTCATATTAAAAATTTATGGATTAAAATTGCATTTCATATTTAAAAATTATAGAAAACTAAAAATATAAGAAATCAAAGCTCCTATAAAAATTTTTAATTTAAGAGAAATTATACTAAATGAATAAAAACCCATTGCATTTGAGTCAATATTAATCTTCAGAATTAAGAGGTTCTTCTTTCAAATTGCCTTATGATATTCCACTTCTATTATTTATCGTTGTAATGGAAACTTAGAGTAGTTTTCAAGTTATATCTTTCCTCCAAATAATAGAACATCAAATTTTAAGATTTTAAATTTTCCAATCTATCCTACATCCTTAAAAGTTTGCTCATCATAATTCGTTCTTTGATATCCTCTTCTATAATTCTAGAATGGAGCTATTAATTTTACTAAGAAATCAGGAATTATTAGTTTCTTTACCTTTATCCTAAAAATAATATTCCCAACGCTGCATTAAGTGGCCTCAAATATAGAAACCAAGTCAATAAGATCAATTTTAATTCCATCACTACGATATTCTAAAGTGAATCTATTTTATTGATTCTGCAACTCTTTTGCAAACAGGTCATTAGTATATTGAAGTAAGCGAATAACTGTCGAGTCACAATGATATAAAATACCTTAACTATCAGTTTCTATACTCAATTCCTTCAGTGTTGGAATAGATAGATTCTTTTTCACTTTATTCAGAAATATTATTACATCTTCATTCATCCCTGAAACTTTAAAGTATGATAAGTTTTTAAAGCATTTTTAGAATATCCTATATTTTAAGGGTATTAGTTTCTTTGCTAATTTTTTGGGAATGTTGATAGATAACTCTTTAACGTGAAAACATAAATTCTTAAAATACTAAATCGTAGCTTCATCATATGGATATTACTCAATATTTGAAGTGAATCTCTATAATTTAATATTTTCTAAGCTCTAAGATTACATTAATTATTCGTTTAACAACCTACAGTTTGAAAAATCTAATCCATTAAATTAGCAAGCTAACAGATATAATTAATTTAGAGTGATGTTTCCTCTATCTATGATACAATTGTCAAAGATCAAATTTGGATTTTCATTTAATTTAGCAATGCCATTTTAAGAGCTAAATATTTTGTCCTGGGAGATAAATTATGTATTCCCAAGGTTTACAATCAATACGACTTTTCTTGTTACATTTTATAAAATGTCAATATAAAAATGCAATTTCGATGGATCATAATTCAACAAATCGAGAATGATTTTGTTAAAAAGCCTAAATTTTAGAATTCTTTTAATATCTATTGCAATATTGATGTTGGAGGTTTATTTTTAATCTTGATAGAAAGTTTTCACTAAATTATAAATCCTATCAGCTTGATAATCACATAAAAGAAGAGTTTGTTCTTGAATAATTGAAGAGTTAATAACTTCATTCATTTCTCAGTTGTTCAATAAGCAGATTGATTAAGTAAGCTCTTCAAATTCGAGGAAGCTGTAAATTTAGAGTCTTATATACTTGCTCAACATTTTATTTATTATATATTTAACTATAAATTTAGTAAATATATAATGCTACAATTCAACCTAAATATTCAGTTTAATGAATAGTAAAATAGTCGAACTTTATCAATTAAACTATTTATAAATATTTGTAAGCTGTGCAAGCTTTTTTCCTTTATTTTTAAAAGAAAATAATTTAAGAGAGTAGATTTTATCTCTTTTTACGTATTCACATTATCAAATAAAATTTAATTTTTATAATCATTTTTAGTTATAAAATATCAAGTTAACATTTCTTTAAAACGATAAAATTAAGTAGTTATTTTTATTTTAATATATATCCTAACAAATAAGAAAGCTATATATATTTTTTAAGTTGCTTTATCTTAACTTCTTATTTGAATTTATTTTTTATACATGCTTAATTATTTTTAAATCTAACCTTTTTAAGTTTAAATTATTTTTTAAAAAATAATAAATTGCCTTATATAATTTATAAATATACAATCGATAGTTATTAAATCTTTTATATTTCACAGATAAATTATTATTTTTCTTCAATCTTGTGTTATAAATTAAATTTATTTAATTTGCAGAATATGAAGGAGTTTATTATAAGACAAATTTGACTGAAATCTACTTATATTTATTCTTATTTAGCAATGAAATGATTAAAACTCTAAATTATTTTAACTTACATTAATCTTCATTCTTTGCTAGAGAATTAAAGGAATGGAGATTGTTCCAATAATTCATAGTATCTCTAAATTTAAATTTTAATATTTATCTTCATAATTTTATATAATCTCTAGCAAATAATTTTGATGAATATTTAGTTTTTATTTTATTATAAAAAAAGATGAGATTTGCTTTTGTATTCTCAGTATACACCTCTAATTATATTTAAAAGAGCCAATTAATTTTCAAAATTCATAGATTCTTAAAAAATATCCTGAGATATAAGGTCAGTAAAATTATAGCACATTTAAAATCAAAATAGAAAATTAAAGAAGTGGATTACTTTAAAATTGATAAATAATTTATTAACTTATTTTATTAGAATAAATTTTTTAATAATTTTACCAATTTATCTCTCATTTGATATCAAATAATTTTTCAAATTATAGATGGATTTGAAGTTATTCTCCAAAAGTCAGTAAATAAACTAACCTACCCAGTAGTTTAAAATCGAGGTTGAACGGATAATAATAGATATGATTGGAGCTGATTAAAGTAAAAACATTTTATTGGTGCGAATAGGCGAAGTAAACTTTGCACTTAAGAATTCCTAAAGCTATTTATCGCGATGAGTTGATCATCAATTGGTCTTTACTTAACCTAGGTAATGCTGTTTGCAGACAAGAATAATGAGCAGAATATGCATGGGAAACATAATAAACTGGAGTATGTAACAACTGCTAGCAAGTAAAACATCTGAGGGCTTTGTAAAGGGTTTAGATCCTCCAATACACAAAAAAAAAACCTTGAAAAGGATGTGGGGCAAAAGAAAACGCAATATGAAAAAGGAATGAAAATGGCTAAACGAAGGGAGGATGTAATATCAGAAAATACTAAAGCAAAGCTTGAAGGCTATAATTATAAATCCCTAATATATAGGAATATCATTGAGACTTGTCGTTACATATTAAATCTTCTTCAAACCCAAATTTGGCAATTATTAATTTATTGGATGATATTTAAAAATATTTAAATTCTCTATTTTTAATAAATTTCTACTATATTATATTTGAATTATTATAAATTAAGCAAAAAATATCATATTTTCAAGGAATCTTCCAATGACTATTTCTGTATTTCGCGAAATTTGACTTTTATTTTCTGGTGTTGCTTTGGTTCTTTTGAGTAATTTTCAAGCATTATACTACCTCCAAATGGTCCTATCTTACAAATTGAGATTTTTCCCAATATGCCTCAAATCTCTAAAAATTTTATGTATTTAAATAGTTCTATGATAATGAGTATTTCAGGTCCTCCTTTTTTTAAAATCTGAATAAATTATTTTTTCTAAATCTTCAGGCATTAAAAGTATTTAAACAAATATTTTATTTAAATATATGCAAGCTTGCATTAACTATCTTCAAAAGCTTTAACCAAGTCCACTAGACTTACTTTAAGCACTTAGTTACGATATTCTAATTTGAAACAATGAAAATTATTTTAATTTTCCTATATGAATAGATCATTTATGTATTGAATTAAGAAAAGGAACCTTTATTTGAAATCATTAAATTTAGGCAAATTGTCAACTTCAACAAATAATCTATTCAGTGGAGGTATAGCCAGATCCTTTTTCACAATTTTTAGAAATTCTAAAACATGCTCGTCTACCCCCTTGACCTTGAGAAAGGATAAATTTTTAAAACACTAATTAAATATTCTGTAATTAAAAGGAATCATGCTTTCTCCATTTTCTTATGGCAAATAAATGCAAAGTTCTTTTAAGTTCACAAACAATTCCCTAAAATACTCAAATTTTACTCCCTCAGTATTTTTATACTTCGAAAAATTGGAAGATAATCTCTCTAACTTAAAACATTAAAATCTTTGATTTGAGTGGATATCTGGATAATTTATGAATCTAGATTATACTCCTTCTTAATGTTTGCAATATGAATAATCTAAACCCTTAAAGTAGCTTGCAAGATTTACTATTTATTCTATCTTAATTTCTCCAAGAACTATGCAATTATCTAAAACTATATTTTAGTTTTAAATAATTTTATCAAATTTGTTTACATTTTCAAAAAACCTAAGGCTTGATGCATCCTCATACTCTATACTAAATAAAACCTTTCTGTTTATACTTTATAAAAAGTCAATAAAAAATTCTAGCTAGAGATAATCATAGCTTTTATTTATTTAGTATGAAACTTTGTTAAAAAGTTGAAGTTTCAGTATCTTTTAGATGTCTATTGCATAATTTATTCTCTTGAGTCCTCCCTTACATATATATCTAGGTCAGTATGTATTATCTTTAAATCGAACTTGATTTTTATAGATCCTTTCGAAGAAGCGATATTATAAAACTAGAGTTTGCTATTATATTAGACCTGAGTTAATTACTTTATCCATTTCTCGCTAACTCAATTAGCAAATTCGTTAAGTCAGATGATTGAAATCCAGGAAGCAGTAGATGTACAATCTTACATATGTGCTCAACATTATAATTATAAAATTAATTATTATACTTTGATAGGTTTCAATATTCGATATGTTTATTGAATATATATTATAATAAATTCATTAAAATAAAAAAGAATTTATTGCAAACAAAATATTTTGATAAAAGTTTAGTTTTTAATTAATTAATTAAATGAAGTATGATGTTGAATGTTTTGTTAGCTGACTTCTCATTCTAGACAGAAATAAATTTTGATTATTTGCCATTTGCGATATTTTTCATTTAAAGATTCTAAATCTATATTTCGCCCTAATCATCAAGCTTTAAAAAATCAAATCCAATAACTTAAAATTGATCCATAAATCTTAAAGAGTTAAGAATTATTTAATTAAAATTTAATAAATATAAAAATATAGAGACATTTAATAAAAAACTAACAGAGGTTTCATCTATGAAAAAATGTGGCCATATTTATTCGATTAAAACAAAGATTAAAAAATTTACAAAAAGATAAGAAGACATTTTTTGATGTTTTAATTTCTTACATTTTATAAATAGATCGAAACGATAAAAGCTATTATGAAATTTTTCCTTCTCTAAATAGATCTCGATTAAAAGTAAAATATAAAACCATTAGCCTTCAATTACAATAATTTCTTAAAGCAGGTATATTTTCTTAGGATTAAATGAACTCCATATTAATCTATTCTTCGTTTGTAAATTAATTTAATTTTTAATTATAATAAATCTAATGTTTTTTATTTCTTTTACAAGTTCTTGCTCTTCTTTAAGGCACTTTGCATTTTAAACTTGATTTATTAGTTTTCGAGCATGATAAGGGAACTTTAAACTTTAAAAATTCATTACTATTGTAATTAGATTTGTGGTAAGTCGACCTCTGCCAATTACTTTAAGACTTTCTCGATATCAAATTTAACTTCTGAGTTTCTAAACTCAAACTTAAAATTATCTCTCTTGTTGTCTTAGCTTGGAAGAGAAAGAAAATTATAAATAAATTTTAAGAAAAACTTCAGACTCTGATGCTAATCATACAGCTTAATATTTTCTTAATACTGCCTACAATTATTGTTTTTAGAATATTTTTCTATAAGCACTCGCAATTCGCATAGATTTTAGAATACTTTGAGATTAATTCATTTAAAACAATTCCTAAATTCTGAGAAAAGATCCTGAGATACTTAGGTAACTCAAATTATAGCACATTCAAAATCAAATTAGTAATAAAAATTGTATATTAATTTTAAAAGATAGATAATAAATTTCTATCATTAAAAACTAAGGCTTAAAATAAATTTGCTGTTTAAATCTCTTGATATCATTTAAAATTATTATTTTAAATTTAATCTTTTTTCAAATTAGAGTTTAAATAAAAATTCATTTTTTTTCCTTAAAATAAATGCAGTAAACTATATTAAAACATTAGTTGAAAATGCGATTGACTAATTGTAAATCATTCCAGCCAACATTTATGCTCAGATGAGTTAGATTCATTGATATTTTTTGAAGTAAAAGCTCGTCATTCTAATTAATTGGACCACATAAAACTGATTTTTCTTAAAAGTAATGTTTTACTTTCAACACTTGATCTGCTTCAACAACTTTATCATCACCAATTATTATGCAATTGTCTAACTATAAAATTTTAAAAAGTCTTGCAATTCTGAATATTTCACTTATCTTTAGATATCTATGACACAATTCTATTTCGTTAAGAATTAAATTAATCAACTAAAAATATTTGTTCAGATATAGTAGATATTAAGTATTTGTAAAAAATATAATATATCTCTCAACCATGAGATAAATTTGGCAGTTAAATTATTTCGAAGAGAACATAAGATTCCCATGTTAAATTCTAGTATTTTCATTTTTGAAGGCCCTAAATTATTTATTTAGAGCAGGAAGGGTTTTAAAACTATATTTAATGATAAATAATCTCTTATAGTACGCAATTTAAAGCTAAAATAAATAATTTTATTCCCTTATTTTGATTTTATAATAAGAATGATATTTTAGTTTGAAATTACTTTGCTAAATTGCTTTGATTCCTCTATGAAATTGAATATTTAATCCTTGACTGTATGGGCACCTATCGTCACTCCGATAAGATTAAAGTTGCATCTAATTTTCCTCTTTGCTTAAAGCAAGACTTCAAGGAAGACTTCATAATCCTAGTCAAAAGCATTTTCAAATAAAAATCTTATTTGGTTGAACAACTGAAGTTTGACCATAGATTAAATATAGAGCTCATTTGACATTTTTGAATTTATTTTTCTATGTTTTATAATTTTTTTTTAGTCCTAAATTTCGATAGCAAATATTTGCTGCTATTAGATAATCGATGAGTCAAGCACAGCAGTTCTTTCTTTTTTTCCTAAGCATGAAATCGCCTTACAAAGATAGTCTAATTCCAAGAAACCATAGATTTATAATCTAAGGTTAAGTCTTATCATTTTATTAATATAAAATAATTTTAACCAATAAAAAATAGCTTAAATATAGATTATTAAAAATTTAATTAAAATAATTTACTAAAAATTTAAAAAGGGTGGAAGAGCCTATCTCCCTAACCTTTTAAGATCAAAATAGTCATTAATGATAAAATTAATTAAAAAATTTCCTAAAATTTAGGAATTTAAAATTTTTAATTTTTGTCATGGTAAAATTTAGGATTTGTAAATTGTAGAGAATGTTTTTAAATTAATTTTAAAGATTTTTGATTCCTTGGAACTTTTGCAGATATAAGAATTATTTTACTCATTAATTAAGATCAAGCATGGGTACATAACAAATAGCGGACACTCACTTATGAGTAGCTGTATAGAGAGTCACGCAATGATGCTAAGTTATTATTAAAAGGAAACCACAATAGCGTGTTTCAATTAGTACTGTTGTGACCCCAGCATTAAAAAAGCAAACTGTCACTTTTTTGAAGAGTCCAGAGACTGAAACTGAACTGGAGTGGAAGACTGTTATAATCGTGAACATGTCATCTCAGAACATGAATGTGACTGTGTCAAGAAACCAACTCTAAAAACAGAATGCCAAACTTCAACAAAAATTTAATGACTTTTCCTCTACTGTTTTATAAACTTCTGAAGAGAGAACTTTAATTTACTTGCTAGAAATGAGATGGTAGTTATATTAACCCTGAATTGAAAAGCCATTTATAAATTAATTAAAGAAAAAAACATTTAATATTTTAATTCCATATTAAGAATATTAAATTCAATGAATAATAAATAGCAAAAATCTCGGTGATATTAAAATATTATTAAAATTGCTTATTTATGCCATTTAATAATTAAATGAGAAAGTTTAAATGCAGCAACATTAGTGTGGCGCCAAAATCGGCTAGGTGAAGGTAAGGAGATTAGATGGTCATAATCAAAGTCCTCACTCGTTAAGTTTCTCCCCAAAATGCGATATAATATGTAGTTCATAGGCTGGAGAATGTGTACTTAAAATAGTGTTGATTAAGATAACCCTGAAATCCAGGGAAAAGTAGAAGTTCCCTTTATTGATTAATAAGGTGAGGTGTCTCCTGCTGATCCTCCAAACCTGCTCCAGGACGGAGGAATGAGATATATGGGCAACTATACAGCTTCGCAACGCTATTCTATTTTTCTCAACTCCATCACTCGATAGACATGATATTTTCTAGAAGATATACTGAAGCTGTTCCTTTTTTTGCTCAAAGAAGGTTTTTGCGGTTGTCTTACATTTGTAAACCACATCTTCTTTACTTAAGTCATGACTACAATGAATGGGTTAATATGCCCATTGAAGGTTTAAATTTTTTTAAAAATAAATTGAATTATGTCTTTTGAATTTTAAAGACCTCTAAAATATGTTAACTTTATTTAAAGACAAGAAAAAATAAATTTCATTTTAAAATTTTAAAAATTAAAAATTAAAAATTAAATTTTAAAGTTTTTTAAATTAGAAAAAACAGTAAAAAAATTATTTCCAAAAAAAAATTTGAAAAAAATAAAAATTTTTTTTAATTTTTGGCTATTACCAATGCTTTCTAAGATGATTTAAGATTCTTAAAGATCTGTAATTAGTGATTTAAGCTCAAAACCTTCAAATTATGCTCCAATCACTACAATTTTCAAAATCTTATTTTAATTATAAATTTCTGGTTTCTTTTTGCAATTCCTTAACCACAATTTGAAATTCTTGAGGCAACTTTAGATTTTTTATTTTGATTTAAATTTTTAGAGTCCCACCATGGGAATATTCAATCGCTTAAATATAATAAAGTACTTTCTCCAGATCAATATTACAAAACTAACTATGAAATTTTAATTAAAAATAAAAATTTCGCAATCTCAAAAGTATTTTTCCCTATTAATTCTTGGCGGGGAATAAAAAGGGAAAAAACTTGAGATTTTTTTTAAAGGGAGGGTATCTCTACAAAAACTTTTAAATTGTAGCGCTTTTAAAGAAGCAACGCAGATTTAATCATCATAATAAGAAATTAATTTGGGAAATTTGGGAACTGTCAAAATTTTTAAAATTTTTCCCAATTTTCCTAAAAAAGGGTTAAAAATTCGTCCAATTTTTAAACCCATTTTTTTTAAAATGGATAGCATTTGAGTTTTAGTTTCCCTAAAAAATTCCTTCAAGATTTTTTTACCCCCGTTTTTAAATTTTAACTTTTAGTTTTGAATATATGAATGTTAATTTTTACAACTTTGTTGAGTCTTTTTCCCTTAAAATTCGTATCTTTTTTCTGTTTTGAGATCAAGCAACGAAAAGGGAAAGATTTGGGGAATAGATTTCCATTTAAGTTTTTTCTCAGTGGTAAAATTTTTAAAAGGTTTTAACACCTTTTAAAAAAAAAAGCCAAAATTATATTTTTTTTATTTTTTTTTTTGGAAAATTTCCAAAATTAGTTTATCTCGGGTGTTTATAAAATTGAAAATAGGGTAAAATAAACTCACATTAAAAATACTTTTTTTTTGTTTATTTTTTAGGAAATTTAAAATAAAAAAAGGTTCTTAGGTCTTCATTTAATCTTTTTAATATGTATACTATTTTTTTGGTTTTTAATTTAAAATTTTTATTTATAAATTTTTTAAATTAAAATATTTTTTAACTTTTTCATTTTTCATTTAAAAGTTTTTTTAAAATTTAAAATTTTTTTTTTGTTTAAAAAAAGGATTTAATTTTAAAAATTCGAAAAACGCTTAATTAGCAAATTTGATCTATTAAAGTTTTGAATTCTAAATAGCTGTAGATCTCTAATCTAATATATTTTGTCAGCATTATATAATTATAATTTTCTAAGATCTTTTTAATTTTAATGTTTTTTAAATGTTTAAATAATAAATTAATTCTATCTCTAATAACTCTAATTATTTATAATGTAAATGATTTATTTAATATTTTAAAGATAAATTTATTAAATGGAATTAAGAATTAATAGTAGATTTTATTAGATTTTACTAAGTAAATCATTGTTTTAAAAAATATACCCTTAAAAGATTATTATATTACAATAAATATTTATTTTATTTTGGTAATTATATTTTGGTAGATGCAAATGACTATATGCAAATTGTTCAATCATCTATAATAAGAAGGAAATGATATATTTTTAATTTCAGAAAAAATCTTATAATTCTAATTTTCACTCATTTATAAGAATTTCAGTAAATATTTATTTTCATCACCATTTGAGATAGGCTTCCATTAAGGAAGCACTATTGTTTAAATGAAGTCCTTCGCGAATTAAGATATGTTCTGATCTACTATATTTAGTTCTATAATATATTCTCCATCATATTAAATTACCCTTATTTTAATTCTGAGAACTTTCCTCATTATGCAAGCTTCTCTTTTCATAAAGCCAATCCAATCTGAATTAATAAAAACTATATTTAGTTCTTCTTCATTTTGATACGTTTAATATTTTGACAAAATCTATTGTATCTGCATGCTTAATTGCACTTAGTCAATTATTTAAATGCACAGAAACTTCGATAACCTGATTTCATTTTATGAAATAATTTTTAATTAATTTAAATTATCATCTTGCAGGAATCTTTAAGCTTTTATCTAATAAATTAGTTATATTACAATCATAAATATTTGCGAAATAATTTATTATTTTATAGACAATATATAAATTTTTAAAGGAATAGGAAATAAAAAGTAAGCAGATTTTATAATACTTTATTATCCGTTCAGCCCCGATTTTTCAAAAACTTTTCAGTTTCCTTCTGTAAAGCTTGGACGAACGAGGACGAAGTACTTACCATCTAGGTTAAAGCTTGGTACTGTAAGCGCTCCTTGTCGGCCGAGTATTGCTACAAAAATTAAAAAAAAAAAGGTAATTTTACTAATTTATTAAATCCCACAATTATAGGGAACGTTCTCCTTCAATATCAAGTCGAATACAACTGCGACTAGTAAACTCTAAAGTTCAGTAAAAAGACGAAAGGTAGTGGCTACTTACTGGGCAAGCTGGCTTCCTAGTCAGTAGTGAAAAATCGGGGTTGAACGTATAATATTATAATTGAGCGGGAACCTTGATGGGGCCTTGCCAGTTGAAGTAGCAGTAGCAGAGATCGTAGGTAAGTTTCTCAATCAAATCCTTTGACAAGTTGCTGTCATTGAATGCGCAGAAGAAGTGAGTGGGCACCACGCATCCCTAAGTAAATAATTATAATATTTAATGAGTAGTGAGTTGGGGAATGAGGTAGAAGTCAAACTCGATGTTAGAGTCAGCCTCCTAAATAAATGAGTCTATGATAGTGCCAGCAGGTGGGTTGGCCAGGTCTCCGCTTCTGGAGTCCTCCACAAAGAATCTCTGATTGACTCTCTTGTTTACGAAGATGACAGTGAGGTAGGGCTTCTTCTCTGACTTGTTGTAGAGCTCACCCACTGCTTGACTGAACTGCCGGATCTCAGTGTCAACCAATAGAAGTCTCTATTTCTGAAGAGGATGAGGTGCTAAGTAAGCTTTATTTAAGTGTTCAAAGCATTAAATAAGCTTTGAATGGAATTATCATATTATGATATTTTAATATATTGAAATTTAATAAAATCAAAATCAATATAGTTCTCCTAAAGAGGTTTAATAATTATATATATTAGTGCTTTCCTTTGTGTTGTTGGGAAAATTTCAAGAAGATTTGGCTTTATTAACTAGAATAAATTAAGTAAATTTTCTCTGAAATGGCTTTCTCATTAGATTTAACCATAAAATTAAATGTTATTAAAAAATTTAAAACTACTTTTCTCTTAAATTATAGAAAGATTTATTTCTTAATTTTGCATTATTATAATTAAAAATTTTCACTATGATGTTTCTTCAACTAAGACAATAATTTTTTTAAGTTTAATTTACATAAAATTGAAAGAATTTACTGAAAATACATTTTCAGTTATTATTATAAAAATACCATTGAATTTGCAAATTTTTTAAATAATAATTCCTAATAATTGGTACAAAGCTCAACATTCAGGTAATTTAGTTTGGTTTGAGCTTAAATTATCTTACTTTAGTATAAATTTACAAGCAAAATTACAAGTCTTATAAGATACTACATTATCAAAAACTACCTCACTTCATTTATCTGATAATCTGAGATCAGCTTAAACGAAGGTCTGGAATGAATCATGTGTAACAGCATCCTCTAGGACGCAAAAGTGCTGCCTTGAAAGAATACCTAGCAATAAAAATCTTCAAGAATCTACTAAGAAATACTCAAGTAACTTTTGAGGAGAGTCATTCTTAGTATTCAAGCAAGATAGAGTCACTGACTTTGAGTAAGTTACTTTAAGATCTCAAGGAAAAACGAGATAGTCGCACAGCTAATGAAACTTTCGCTCATTTAAAATACCCACAAATACTGTAAAGATGTCAATGGCGTACCACAAGCTCATAAAGTTTCAGTCTCCACAATCTTCTTAATCAGGGATCATTGATTTCAAATAAATCCGTGGAACTCACTGCCATAGCCTCGCATACTTGAACTTGTTAGCATTATCACTATGCAAAGTGATTTATCAGTAGCCCATTCTCCAAATGCTCTCTGATTACTATCAGAAACCACATTGGTATCTCATTCTCTCTTAACCCATATTTGTATTATTTTTAAAGGCTAGGGTGAAGGAATTACAAAGTTGACAGGTGTCTCAATCCAGCAGATCTTCGTATAGCAATTGAAGCGCATTTTTGATTATCCAAAAATGCAATGTCCATCAATTTCCTCAATCACCATGTGCGAGTACCCAAAAAGTGAAGTGATTCATACCAGACATTGAATTTCCAACAGCGAAGCATGCTTTAGAAATAATCGCTCAGACCTATTATGGAAAACGTGTCTGAAAGTAAGAGTTCTGAGGATCGAGCGAAACATAAAGAACGCGCAAGACATTAGCACTGTTTGGGAAATGAAATTCAGCGAGTGGATTCCTCAATTGACCAATGGATGTCGCGGCACGGGGTTTGTGGCACCATGACCTGGATTAGCTTGCGCAGCGTCGAAAATAGGATAGAGCTGCTTTTCTTAATGCGGTGAACAAGATTCCATGTGCAGCAGAAGTCAGTTATTAAACCCGTGATTGAGGTGTGGTGCAACAATCATCTTTACAATTATAATAAATAAGTTCTTAAAATATTAAACCTAAATAATTTATTGCAGTTATAATTAATAGTTCATATTATTGAGGTGCCTCACTCCGTATTTCTACTTAATTAATATAACTGACTTAATCCTTTTATAATTTTTAAAAATGTGAAGGCATCTCAGGCTTATAAGTTCTGACATCTATCTTTCCAATTACAGCTTCATTTTACAAAAACTTCCATTCTTTGAACTGCCAAAAATTTCATCATCACTAAGGAGGACACTATCATCGTGGTAGGTGCTGGAGAGAAGAATTTAAAAAAGCGAAAGATTTTAGGGAATAAAGTATCAACTCGAGACAGCCACTTCAGAATGCGATAAGGAAAAGGTACAAGATAGACTTGGAAGATTAATCAGTGGTGTTGCAGTCATTAAGGTAGGAGGATACTTAGGAAAAGAATTGGCGAGCCAATGGATAGAATTCAAAAAGTATTCTAATATGTCAGAACTTATAAGCCTGAGATGCCTTCACATTTTTAAAAATTATAAAAGGATTAAGTCAGTTATATTAATTAAGTAGAAATACGGAGTGAGGCACCTCAATAATATGAACTATTAATTATAACTGCAATAAATTATTTAGGTTTAATATTTTAAGAACTTATTTATTATAATTGTAAAGATGATTGTTGCACCACACCTCAATCACGGGTTTAATAACTGACTTCTGCTGCACATGGAATCTTGTTCACCGCATTAAGAAAAGCAGCTCTATCCTATTTTCGACGCTGCGCAAGCTAATCCAGGTCATGGTGCCACAAACCCCGTGCCGCGACATCCATTGGTCAATTGAGGAATCCACTCGCTGAATTTCATTTGCAAACAGTGCTAATGTCTTGCGCGTTCTTTATGTTTCGCTCGATCCTCAGAACTCTTACTTTCAGACACGTTTTCCATAATAGGTCTGAGCGATTATTTCTAAAGCATGCTTCGCTGTTGGAAATTCAATGTCTGGTATGAATCACTTCACTTTTTGGGTACTCGCACATGGTGATTGAGGAAATTGATGGACATTGCATTTTTGGATAATCAAAAATGCGCTTCAATTGCTATACGAAGATCTGCTGGATTGAGACACCTGTCAACTTTGTAATTCCTTCACCCTAGCCTTTAAAAATAATACAAATATGGGTTAAGGAGAGAATGAGATACCAATGTGGTTTCTGATAGTAATCAGAGAGCATTTGGAGAATGGGCTACTGATAAATCACTTTGCATAGTGATAATGCTAACAAGTTCAAGTATGCGAGGCTATGGCAGTGAGTTCCACGGATTTATTTGAAATCAATGATCCCTGATTAAGAAGATTGTGGAGACTGAAACTTTATGAGCTTGTGGTACGCCATTGACATCTTTACAGTATTTGTGGGTATTTTAAATGAGCGAAAGTTTCATTAGCTGTGCGACTATCTCGTTTTTCCTTGAGATCTTAAAGTAACTTACTCAAAGTCAGTGACTCTATCTTGCTTGAATACTAAGAATGACTCTCCTCAAAAGTTACTTGAGTATTTCTTAGTAGATTCTTGAAGATTTTTATTGCTAGGTATTCTTTCAAGGCAGCACTTTTGCGTCCTAGAGGATGCTGTTACACATGATTCATTCCAGACCTTCGTTTAAGCTGATCTCAGATTATCAGATAAATGAAGTGAGGTAGTTTTTGATAATGTAGTATCTTATAAGACTTGTAATTTTGCTTGTAAATTTATACTAAAGTAAGATAATTTAAGCTCAAACCAAACTAAATTACCTGAATGTTGAGCTTTGTACCAATTATTAGGAATTATTATTTAAAAAATTTGCAAATTCAATGGTATTTTTATAATATTATATCAGCATTGAACCTTCTAATATATGTTTATAGAATAATTTGCTTCTTCATCTTGATATTCTAGATAAAATTCTTAATTTATTTTGTTTATTCTAAAGCTTTTAAATTTCGTTTTCTGATTTTATAAAATTTAATATTAGATATTAGATATAATAAAATTCTTCAGTAATACAGCTTTAATAAGTTGAATTCCAAATTAATCAATAATCTAAGTCGAAGGAAAAGTATCATCAATAATTATTTTAATCCACACATATTTCTAAATAAAGATATGATTAGTAAATCATCCGAATGGTTTTAATCAAAATTTAAAAATTATATATCATTAATGAAGCTTAGAATAGAAGTTTACTTATATTTTTTTTCACAATTGTTTCAATTTAAATCAATACACTGTATGCAACTATTTCCTTTATGTTTCTTAAAGATACTAGAATTTAGAAATACTCTCCAAAACTTGATTATCAATTTAATAAAGTCTCAACATTATAAATGGGTATTTGCATAAGAAAGCTTGAAAATTTTATCCGCATGATGAAGAACTAATAAAATATGGTGATAAGATGACACTTTTATTTTTAAATTTTAAAAAATTTAAATAATCTTTAGAAGTTGACTCTCTAATTAATTCATAAAATAATAAATATTATTTTGTTTTTTTAATTTTGGAATATTCTTATCAATATAAATATGTGCACTATTCTATTCAAAGATTCTTAATAAAGTTTAAAAAAAGGTAAATCCACTTTAGATATATAAATTAAGGAGATTAGCTTGAAGTATATTATCTAACAGAGGTTAATTTCTACCTCAAGTTTCGACTCAGTTAAAAGAAGATCTCAATCGATTCATAAATTGATCAAATATAGAATTTATTCAACTGATTGAGGCAAGACATCCCTGAATAAAACTTTCAAATTTAAAAATTTTTAGGCTAGGATTTTTAGCAATTAAACAGAGAGATTTTAATATTCCCTTTTAGTAATTAAGTTGCCCCTTAAAGGATTTAAATATAATACTTCACTTTGTCATCATATATTTTAGTTTTATCATATCTTTTTTGCACACACTTGCACTCTTTGAGCAAGCATTAAAAAGAAATTTTAAGTTGGTTACTAATTTGATCACTGGTTTTTATAATTATTCACCCTTTGTCATATATTAGTATAACATTTTAAAAGCCTTCTCTATAGCTTATTTAATTAAATTATATAACTCATTCTCACAAGATTTTTAAACAATAATTTTGAGAATAAATAAAACTTTTTTTAAAAACAAAATGATTCTAAAACTTATTTAAACTTAATTAAGCACAAATTTTATATTTATTTAGGTTCGTTTCATCATTAAATTATAACTTATCTAAGAAGCTCCTATCATAGACAATTCATGACTTATTTAAAACATTTTGAATAAGTTGTTGTTGGTCTATCTTAGAAAATCTTGAATGAATTAATTTGTATATTTCTCACTTTTTAAGGAGCCATTTATAAAAATTCTCTTTGCTATTGTTAGGAAATTTATCTCTCACTTAATTTAATGAATAATGCGAAATCGACATTTCTGAAGTCAAGAATTTTGACATTATAAACGAGGTCTAAAAGTGAGTAGATAGTTCTTTCATTTTTGAAGTCCAACTCTATTTTTAAATTTCTATTTCTGATTTATAAACTTTTGAGGGGGTGCCTTTCCTCGACACTAATGAATAAAGGTGTGAAAAAAGTATGTTTATAGGATAAATTTTGCTACTAAGTCTGATTCTTCCAGTTTTAGAGGTGTATTCAAACATCTAATGCTTCAAATTTCAATCCTAATTTTGTCGGTTAGAGGTCAGCTGCACCTAAATAAAATCTATATTTTAAGCTATTTTTTCGCTATTGTAAAATAAAATTAATGTTAAATTTTTAAATAGTGCAACATTTTTAAAATTTTCTAATTTAATTCATAAATTAAGGGACTAAGCTAAATTTTCACCCTTAATCCTTTTACTTATAGTTGAAATGTTATGATTTAAAAAATGTTGCACTATTTAAAAATTTAACTTTAATTTTATTTTACAATAGCGAAAAATAGCTTAAAATATAGATTTTATTTAGGTGCAGCTACCTCTACCCGACTAAATTAGGATTGAAATTTGAAGCCTTAGATGTTTGAATTCACCTCTAAAACTGGAAGAATCAGACTTAGTAGCAAAATTTATCCTAGAAACATAATTTTTTCTCACCTTTATTCATTAGAAAATTTTACTGTCGAGGAAAGGCCCCCCAAACTTTTTATTATATCTAGTAAAGGGATCAATTAAATGCTATCTGATAATTGATTAAAATTATGAAAATCATTTTAAATGATCTTCAAAGTCTTTAACTTCTCAATTTAATTTGAATCCTTCAATTGCTCAAGAAGAATATTTATTTAAACATGACCATATATCTCCAATACTTCCAGGTGAGTTAAGTTATTGATAAATTGTGCAGCATATTCAATAGAGTATATTTCATTTTCCAAGCTTAGAGAAAGTTAAGACAACGCTAGATAAAATTTTTGAAAGATCTTAAACATCCTTGACTGAAATAAAAAGCGGTTGATCTAAATCAATTTTTATTTCTCTTATTTAATACTTATTAATCTTTCCTTCATTAAATTATTAAAAAATTATATTGCCCTTACTCGCTCAAAAGTATGTTTTAGCAAGGCGAAGAGATTTATAACTATTAGTTTGAGTTGAATATGCAGCAGGAACCCCTAAGGTTATAATTATAAACCGTTGTATGTTTTTTTTGTAATATATAAATGCGTGAAGTTTTTAGAGAATCTCTAAGAATTGCAAGAACAACAACACTTTTTAAATAGGAGTTTTCTTGCTCTAAGTTAGCACCCCTCTCTTCTAATAGAGACCAATAGGAAGTATTAAAATAGTTAAAATCGTTAAGGGTGAAAATACAAGTCTATCGCACAGTTAACTTGGCGGTACCTCTTGTGGTGAAGTCTAGTTAGATCTTGAACTCTGCCATTTTTCACAAAATGTTGCTAGAAGTTGATTCCTACCATAAAAGAATATGAATTTCAGACCAGTATGTCTGTTCATTTTTCTGCAGCTAGTTCTAGCCAACGATGGCAAGATTTTATATGCTTTGGGTTTTCCAGCGTAGGTTGGTCAGCAACAGTTTTGGAATATTGTCAAAGGCTTGCACTTGTAAACTGATATGGTTTCCTAAGTTACAGAAGTGCTTTAATTACACCGTTAGGGGTTGCTTTAAAATTCCTCATTAACTTTTATTAATCTTGCATTCATAATTTTGGTTTCTATTAATACGACATTTATATATTTCAACTAAATCAAATCTTGCCGCAATTTTTTCCAAATCTTCAAATCTAAGCTAGCAATGTTAAGCAAAAAATCTTGTAATAATTAGGTTATCATTCTCGCTTAAAATAAATATTTTGTCTAATATATTTTAACTCTCTCTACATGTTTATACTTGTAATTATTATAATTCAGTAAAATCAATTTCAATTTGTAAGTTTATTTTTCTGTTAACTTTTCGAAGATGAGTGAAATATAACTCTTATTCGTAAGTTAATGTAGGTGTTGAAATTACTATTGAGAGTTAATTGAAAATTTGAAACTTTAAATTTGATATTTAAGAAATTTATGTATTATAATCTCCCTCATTATTGAAAGAAGATTGAAGCATTTATTATATTTACTCCTCAAAATCTCCCTCTTTTAAAACTAGCTATTCCTATTGAAGCATCTATGAATTTAGGACTAAATGCTGCTCGTGTCTGTTTAACTAACATATTTAGGAACTGAGTTCATCTAAGTTTAAATAACAGTAAATTGCCAATCTTAAATATTTGCAAAGCATTTTTTTATTATTATAAAATAATTTATTCATAATACTTAACCGCTCTAGTAATTTAAATATTTATAAATAAAAATAAAAATATTTTTTTTTCTTCAGAGAGCAAATTTAGCTTTATTTTTCTTGTTAAGAATTACCTATTAAAATGTAAATTATTCTTTAATATTTAAGAAAAGGATAATTTTATATACGATTACAACAAATATCTTTTTAAAGCATCGTGCTAGATATCATAAAATACTTTTTTTTAAATCTTTTATTCATTCTGGAAATCATAAGCTTATATTTTATGGATGCTATAAAAAATGAGTCTCTTAAAAATAAATTATAATTTTTGCTCTCATCTTCTTTTTCACTTCATCAATTTTAAAGTGATGATTTAAAATATATTAAAATGCTCTCTTTATATTTTATTAAATCTTATTGTTGTTTATTTACTTGTTGAGTAAGTTACAGTGAGTTTAATAAAATTAGTTAATTTATATAATAAACATTGCTCTGAAGATTAATAAAAAATCTTTAAAAAATCGTAATAATTATACAATTTTCCTTCTTTGGCTAAAGCCGTAAATAAAAGATTAAAATATAAGGTGTTCAAATTTATTTATTCTAAATAAAATTAGGTAAAGTCTTCATAAATAAAGATTTGAATTACAAAAGATTTTTCTAACTTTGAAACTATATAGACAAAATTCAGATCTAAATATAAAATTAACTTTATTATTAAAAAATGGATCTGAAATACTTTTTTAATCATCTTTTAGGCTTTCATAAATTTTAGCTCTAAATTTCAATGCAATTATTCTCTTTTTCATCTTTAAAATGGAAAAATATTTCAAAATCGCTGGCATTTTCGAAGTATAAATCCGAGACTTTGATTTTTTTAGATACCTTTTGTCTCAAAACATTTTCTATTTTCTCTTACAAAATTTATTAATTTTGGTCATACCTTCCTTATTCTTCTTAATTAACCAATTTTATTGAGGAGTTAATCTCTTAAAGTTATATTCCTAATTTGATATTGATGTTTCTTAATCCCAATAATTTAATGCACCCAATAACTTCTCTAAATGAATAAATCTGATAATTTTCATAAAATTCAAGATTAAATATTTCATTCTGGTTTGCCTTTTAGCATTTTTTGATAAATTAAAACACATAATTTAATATACTTTCTTCGAATAGTTTCTATGGCGTCTTTATATCTGGAAAATAAATTTTCACACTACTCAATTTATTGAAACAACTATCACTTATCAATTTCGATAAGAGACCATTTGCTTGAACATCACCAGATAATTTAAGGTATTCCAAATTTGCAAGTCTAATTATAAATCTTTTCATGTACTTATCTGATATTTTTATTTCTCCAAGATCTATGGATAAGTGTGTTAAATTTTCAAACATCATTGAAATATATACATAATCATATTCATTAGTTATAATAGGTTCTATCAATATTAAATTGAGATTTTTTGTTTTAAATTATTTCTCAAGTTATTAATGTTAACTTTCTCTATCAATATAACATTCGTATAACATCATTTGCTAAAATCTTGAGGCTATTCTTTAAAGATCTTCAATTTTTATTTTCCCTTCTAGAATATAACAATTATTAAAATTTATATTTTTATTATCATAGAGATAAAAAATCCTATTTAAAATTTTGCTACACTTTTTAAGCGAAGCAGCATCACTTTCTAATCCTGTGTAAATGTTGAAGGATAATTCAAGCCTTCTGTTTGCTTTTTGAAGATTATCGAACAAAACTTATTAGCTTTTTCTTTCTGTCTGTAGATTAATATGAATATAATTGAATAATTTAAGCGTGAAATTCTTCATTGAATCAATTTGGTCGAAGTAATTACTATTATTAAACAAGGCTGTTACTAATTAATTGCTTTATTCTTGTTCTAAGGGTAAATTCAAGGATTATATTATTTAAGAGTGAAGCACTAAACTTTACTCGTCGGTACTTAGCAAACAAATTAATTTACTTAATTCATTTAAGTTTAAGAAACTGTATATTGACAATCTAAGATACTTTGAAATCATTATAACAATATTATATTAAATTAATAAAAAGTTATTTTAAGTATGATTTAAATATTCAAATAAGTTAGACTTATAATTCTTATATTGGTTAAAATTCTATGTATTGTGATCTTGTAAAAGGTCAGTAATCTGAAGCCTTGACTTTTCTCGTCTGCTTGAAAACCTCTCCCTTCAAATTTTAAATACTCACTATTTAATTCCAATACTTCCAAATATTTAAAATATTTCAGAGTTCTTCAAAAATTTCATTTACTTATTTTATATCCAAATTTTATTTTTTAAAAAAAACTAGAGTATGTCTGCCAATTTTATTGAGAAATTTTAAACAGTTTTTTTAATATCAGCATTAACCTATTATTCATTCTGCTTTTATTTGATCGATTTCTATTTTTTTGCAATTCTAAATGACTCGTAATGTGAATCTTCCTGCTAATTTGTCTCTCACTTAAAATTCTATGGAAAAATTAAGAATATCAAATAATTTAATACCTTCTAATCCTTCTTGTAGAAACTGATTATTGCATGGTATATTTATATTTAAGCCTTTATGTACTCTTTCTAATTCATTTTTTAATAAGCACAGAAAATAAATTCAATATCTATATCTAATTGTGCACTTGCTTTTAAAAGCAGGGTTAAAAGTAATTTTTATTAGTAAGTTATTGGAAGCTTTGATATTATAAATTTAAGTTTATATAAAGATAAATTTCTAAATTGGTTAATAACCCAAAATAAGTAAAAAAATTATTATCGCTTTTTGAAAGTAGATGAACTCTTTATTTTGATTTACTTTTTAGATCCTTCTTGGTATGAAACTAATATTTGCTAATGAACCAAAAATAAATTGAGGACTTATAATTATTCATGTCTGCTTAGTTAGTATATTAAGCTACTGAGGTCATCTAAGATTTAATAACATAAACAGTTAAATGTAAATATCTGCTTATCATTTTATTAAATTAAAATAATATCAGAGAAATGGAATATAAACTCAAGATTTTAAATATTGAAAAATATAGAATCACAAATTATATTACAAAGAATTTTAATTTTAGTTTAGTGACAAATTCACTTTTTATAATCAAAGTAAATAGAATTATAGAAGAAAACTCAAATTATAATAAAAGGTTAATGCAAAGAAAAAATATAGGAAAAAGATTATTAACACTGCAACAAATCATTTATACAAGGTTTCTCTTTTAAATTTTATCGTGTATTTAAAAAATTTGATTTCAGAAATTTATTTTCTATTCTTTAAAATCTAGCTCTTAGCTAATGGATTATTTAAAATGATTAAGGGTAGAGTTTTTTAGGAATTAAGACTTGACTAATCAAAAACGATATTATAAAATAATTCTGAGCCATTTCAGTCCAATATTTTATAGGAATAAGTTGTGTATAATTAATTTCTATATTAAAATATATAATTATAGCAAAATTTTTGACTACAAAATTCACTTTGCTCTTTGTCTTATAGCAAAGAATTTCATAAATATCTCGTGGAAGTTAAATTTAATTACACAAATTGCAAATCATTGTTATAAAATAATTAAAAAAAATAGATTAGAATAAAATAAAAAGCAATTAAAATTAAAGTATTTGGCAAACTTATTTAATATAATTCATTATACTATGTTTTTTTACTTAAGCTTAGCTGAGAATTAAAATCATTCTTAAAACTTGTAATACATTTATATAAATATTTTATTTTCGTTCTATTCATCATGATAGAATAAATTTATTGAAAAATGATGAGATTAAAGCTCAAATTTTCGTATTGATATCTTTTTTGATATTCTCTATCTAACAATTTCACTCATCATTTTTGTTAAAGTACGTTCTTCCTCACTTTCTTACTTAGCTTTTATTAATCTTCTAAGCTGTTTTTTTGTTAGCATTAATTCCTTAATCTCCATTCAAAGTTCCATCTCTACTTTTCTTAATCCTAGTAGTTTAATGCTCCCAAAGATCTCCTTAAAAGAGTGTGAGCAATATTAATCAGTTACTTCTAGCTTAAAAATCTAATGAGGATTATTTTTTATGCATCTTTTAGTTATCTTCAGTGCATATGTTAATGAATTTTCTTAAATTTGTTCCATGGCTCATCATAATTTTCCTCAATTATTGTTAATGATTTTAAAGTATTTAACTTCTTAAGTTTTGTAATTTTCCTCAGAAGTTTAGTTATCTTTCTAACCCCGTCGAAATTTAGTACTTCTAGTTTTCAAATTCCACAGACAAAAGTTGCAATTTTGTTCATATCCGTTGTTTCTTTTGATAAATCTAGAGATAAGTTATTGATATTTGCAAACATTTTAGAAAAATTCTAAAAATCTTATTCATCTCTAAAAATTGGCTCAGTAAAACTTAAATCCAATTTTTATATTTTGAAATCATTTATACAGCACTAGTAATTTGGCTCTTAGTTTAATTTATTACTGACTATATATAGTATCTCAAATTTTTCAGCAATTTTGGCTATAATTTGATGAGTTATAAAAAATGTTAAAAGGCAGCAGCTGCTCATATATATGTTTTCATTGATGCTCAAAGTAAAGATTCTATCCATCAAATTGCTGCATAGTTCTTTATGTTTTTAGCTTTCGTAATTTTCGATGTCAATAATATCTATTTCTATATCTACCCTTATCTTTCATTTTACCTTGGATAGTTCAATGAATAAAATTTCTTGATCATAGGTTAATTCAAAATCGACTATTAGAATTTCAATTTGATTGAAAAGTTGGAATTTGAAAATCTTAGATAAATCTATCAATTTAAGGTCACAATTCTCATCATTTTATAAGAAATCTAACGCCTTTTATTCTATGAAATTTTCTAATAAGTCACCTCTTAAAAAGTCATCACTAAAAATTAGTTTTTATCTCTAAATAAAATCTGAATTGAGGACTAGTGCTTGCTCTTGCTTGTTCAGAAACATATTCTGTGGCTGAGCAAATCAATATCTAAATAGCAGTAAATCACTAATTTAATGTATTTCGATAGCATATTCTTATAATTATAAATATTTTAAATAATTTTTATGGACATTTTTATAAGCAAAAAATTGAGGATTAAATATTTAATATAATTCAAAAATCTAAATAGATATGAGCTATTATTACATATTTATATTAAAATATAAAAATATAGAGTTTAGAGTGGTTGTAGAAGGTAAAATAAACAGACAAGAAGCAGATTTTATTGAGATAAAAGATGAATAATAAATGGTAAAGCATCCCCAGATTATTAATTACCCAATAATCTCTAAATATTGATGATGTTTAACTTAAATTAAACTTGCTCTTATTTTCTTTGGAAATGTTCCTGCCCAGTTGCTAATGATTAGATCTGCTGAAGTCCTTAGAACCCTAGAATGCTCTCAAGAATCTATGAGAGATAGTTTTGAGCTCGTTCATGTAGTTGAGGACCTTCTATTAAGTCCAATTGAGCGTTAGTATGCTAGGTATCACCTTTAACAAAGCAGTAACTGTCTAGTCTCACTATCGAATTTGTTGATGATTTGCTTTCCTTTGAAAATTTTCTGAAAGTCTGTGAGCTTCAGGTCGATTAGCTCACAGAAACTTGTGCTATTACCACTTCCTCTGAGAAAGATTGCTATAAACTATTTAGGAAAGTAAGATTACCTTAAACTCTTTGTGATCAATGATAGGCTCAGTGAACTTGAACTTTTCTCTGACCTCTTCAAGTGTTCGTTAAATTCAAGCGCTTTAGTATCTGAAATTCCTGCTATAATTTTCCTCCCGAACAGTGAATTCCTCTACCACTTTCTTCTCCTTATGCTGCAGAATTAACTATTCATAGAAAGAAGCTCTAGCATATGAATATATCTTCTAGTGAATAAAATCGACTTGCTTGATTGACTAAGGAGCCTATTGGTTTCTAAATACTGTAAATATCTCCCTGCAAGTTTAAATTATTGCACCTGCAAATAATTAATAAAATAAAGCCTTCTCTAGTTATTGCTAGTTTACTTTACCTTCTGCAACCACCTCTAAACTATTCGTCTTCATCCTAAAATGAAAATCATGAAATTCAATTTTGGAATATTTTTCTCCCAGTAAAATTTGCATTAATCTTATTAGAGGATTGTTAATAAAATGCTTTAAATTATTGTATTCAATTTTAATTAGAAAATATTAACATGTAATTAAAAAATTTGTAAATAAATTTTTCAAAATCAAGACTGAATTGAATTTCTATTTTAACTCTTATAAATATAAGAAAAAGTTTCAATATTAAAATCATGAATTGCTTAAGAGTCTGCCGTTATTCTGAAATTAATTACTAGTACATTTTATTATTTTAAGATGAAGATAGCTTGTCAAATTAGAAGGAAAATCTTTATGAGGAAAAAATATTCTCTGGAATAATTATCAGGCATAGTGAAAAATTATAAAATGTTTTAATTTCTCAAAGCCTAAGAATTTTATATTTGGTGATGTATCTTAATTATTTATTTTTCAAAATTAAAGATTTTAATCCATCAAACTTCTGTGGAATAAAACTAATTTAATAGAATTTTTTTAAAAAATTATCTTACATATTAGATAGTAGTTTTTATATCAAGAAATTAAAATGATCTCAATTTACATATTAGCTGCAAATCTTTTTAATTAAAAATTATTTTATCAATGACAATTTTTAATACAAAAATTGATTCAAAATAATTTCGAAATTGAATAAATAAGATAAACAAAAAAATAAAATTTTAGAATTTGATATATCTATTTATTATAATTCCTTATTTGACTGTTTTAATGAAAGAATTGAGATTTAAAATCATTTTTTAATTTTGAAATCAATAAAGATATTTATTTTGATCTAGTCCTATTCATCATGATAAAATAAATTTATTGTTAAGTACTCTTTGATAATCTCAACATTTTTTACCGATACCTTTTTAGATATTCTCTCTTTAACGATATCCTTGATAATATTTGAATAATTTGAGTCTTCCTTACTTTCTTAATCTTCATTTATTAAATTTCTTAGCTTTCTTTTATCTTCTTTCAATTCCTTAATCTTGGTTATTAGTCTGATTTTTAAGTTTCTTAATCCTAGTAGTTTAATGCTGCCTAAGATCTCTTTAAAAGATAGTGAGCAGCATTCATCAGTTACTTCTAGCTTAAAAATCTAATGAGGATTACTTTTTATGCATCTCTTAGCTATCTATAGTGCATATGTTAATGGACTTTCTTTTATTTTTGGTTAATATTCATTAAAATTAAATTCAGTAATTGATAAAGATCTTAAAGAACCTAGCTTTTTCATTTACACTATTTTCATAAGTAGTTTCGTAATCTTTCAACCCCCGGTTAAAAATAGCACTTCCAAATTCTTCAGACTACTTATAAAAACTGCAATTTACCCCATTTTAATTGAAAATTTTGTCAAATTAAGAGATAAGTGATTTAGACCAGCAAACATTTTGCAAAAGTTCTAAATATCATATTCATCATTAAAAAAATTAATAGGGCATGATAAATTCAGTTTTTAGATTCTAAAATTATCTCCACTGTACTGATAGTTTGGTTCTCTTATTAAATAAGCCTCGCTTATATATAGCTTCTCAAAGTTTTATACAATTTTTTCAAGATCTTTCTGAGAGATAACAGTATCAAAAATTTCAAAACTGTTCATTGCTAAGTTTTCATTTTTAATTAGAAAAAATATTTTATCAAACAAAGTCTTTCATTATGCTAGTTGTATATTAGTTTTACGGAAATTAGTGAAATTTATTTCTATGTCAATTTTTATCTTTTTTTGAGATGTAGTCAGCTTTAAAAAAAAGATTTCATTAGCTAAGCTAAAGTCTACAGAGTCAAAATAAAATTGAATGTAATTAAACAGTTAAAATTTGAAAATCTTTGATAAATCTAGTTGTTTAAGGCTTAAGTTTTCATTTCTTAAGAAGTTATCTGCCTTATATTCTATAAATTCTTCAATTCTGGGATCTTAAAAGTACAAATCTTATCTTTGAATAAAATCAGAAGTGAGGACTAGTGCTTATTCTTGCTTGTTTAGAAAACATATTCTGAAACTGAGCAAATCAATATCTAAATAGCAGTAAATCACTAATTTAATGTATTTCGATAGCATATTTTTATTTATTATGGGAGAGATACGATTACATTACTATAAATCGTAATTTAAAAAATACACATTTATCAGAGCTATTTCTACTTGCTTGGTATTAGCAAATCACCTTGACTCTTTAAATTCTAATTTGACCTGTTACTCTTTATTTAATTAGGATTTGAGAATTTACTTTGGCGCTTCATTCTTATTTAGACCTTTGAATGCTTTCCACTATTAAATTTTAGTCAAGGTTTTAGTATAATTACCTAAAGATGCATTGACGAATACTCCTAGGACTCCTTAAGTCCATTTCACTTCTAAGAGCACTGGATTTTAGTGAATGCTTCCTCGATTCGACCTTTTCAAATACCATTTCTATTACCGCCATCTATACCCTTTGCCTAAAATTATAAAAGTTATGATGGAAAGGGAATAAATATCGCAAAACTTTTTGCAAAAAACTCAAAAGCTTATTTACTTAAAAAGGTTTACTTGCTTTTAATTAAAATTTAAAGATTATTTTTAACGAGAAAAGTGAATGCGCTCCCCGCCATGCTTTTCTTTCATTTTAATAAATCATTTTGATTCTTAATTTTTTTAACTAATTTTTTCTTATTCTTTAATAAATCTCTTTTTAAATTTTTAGCTATCACAACCTTTGTCAATTTCTATTCACCTTATATTATAAAAAAAAAGTTTTTAAAAGAAAAATAATAAAATTTTTAAATATTTAATTAAGATTTAAAAATGAACAAATTTTAATTTTGGTTGGGGATAAAAAAAAAAAAAATTTAAAAATTTTTTCCATTAAAAACTTTAGATAATTTAAAATCTAGAGTTTTTGTATAATATATATTCTTTTTTTATTTAACTGAATAGAGCCAAAAATATCTTAAAAAATTTACAATTTTTTAAGGTCTATATATTAATAATTTATTCAAAATAATTACTAGGAAAAATATAATTTCTTTTCAAACTTTTTGAAATAGATTCTTTAAGACTTGATATTTTAAGAATGTTATATTCTCTAATTTTTTTTTGGAATGGGAGTGCTCAGTTATAAACAAAAAGCGGCAAAAGTCAAAAGAAAATGAAATTGAAGATGAATGAATGGTTTATATCTCACTAACTGAGAGGCGCTGATATAAAAAGGTTCACAAATTATTTTTTATTAGATATCTAAAAATTAATAGATAATGTGTTGATTCTGCGAATTAAATTGCCATGAATATACAGCTTCTCAATTAGGAGTTTAGCCAATAAAATATTTTAGTTAAATTACATTATTATCAAGGAAAATAAATAAGCATTTAAAATAATTTAAAAAGTATCTCAAAATTTTTTTAAAATTCTTTTATTCCAATTAAAATTTTTTAAACCTTTAATTTTCATTCTAAAAAAAAATTTTTAAAAGTTTTTTTTATTTGACTTATTCATCTTAATATATCAATTTTATTTGAGATTGGTAACTCCATTTTACAATTTGTTCTATTTAAATTTGTATTGATAGCTTTTTTCTTACAAAATTAGTTATCAAATTTATTAAAACTTGGTCATCATATTCCACTTCTAAGTCATTATAGATTTCTCTAATCTGTTTTTCAGTAAGCTCTAATTCTGTAATTTTAACTTTTTGTTTGGTTTTTAAACCCTAAAATCTTAATGTTCTTTAAACCAAAGATAGAGAGCATCTCTCATAAAATTCTAACTAGAAAGATTAATTAGGATTGTTTTATAAGTACTACTTAGTTATCTTCAGTACTTAACTTAATTGACTGTCTTACAATTTTCTTGCCAAGTTGAACTGAACTATTTTTAAAGATCTCAAAGTATTTAACTTCTGAAGACTTATTACTTTTTAAAGCACTTATGAGACCTTGCTATCCCATTTTAATTCCAAACATTTCCCAAATTTTACTAAGGCTGCATAAAAAATCTGCAATTTGATCCAAAACCAAAAATTTTAGAATTCTAAAATTAAAAAAAGAAAAAATTTGAAAAAAATTTTAAAGAAGGCATAAAACGGGCCCTTTTCCCTTATGGCTTTCCCGGTTTTTCCATTGGCTGGGGAAAGGGGGTACTTAAAAAAAGGAAGGGAAAATGGCAGCCGAAGCCCCTGGGGAAAGGTGGTGAGCTCTCACTGGAGAAAAACAAAGGTGGTGGTCTCCCATTCCCCTCCTAATCTGTTAGGGGTGGAGGGAAAGATCTATGGGCAAACACTCATCATGAGCTGGACACCGAAGCCAGACCTACGGAGAGCAACTTCTTTTCGGTCCGAAGCTACGGGTTTTTTTTTTTCCCTTTTATTTTTTGGATGGTCTGCAGAAGCGGGGGCTTCTGCTCAGAATTGAGGTGGGGGGGGGCCACGTGTTTAATATCCCCTAATTTGGGTGGTAGGTTTGTGTGCGTCAGAAAGGCGTCACAGAAAAATCATTACGTGAGGCCATTATTTTTTCGGGGGCCCTTTAATTCCCTTAATTATTATTATTTCAAAAAAATGGGCTAATTACTTTCAGATTTGAAATGGTAATACATAAATATTTCCAGTTGGAGATTCTGAAATCAATTCTAGGGCACTCGTAATCAAAATCATTAATTAGATTGGACCATATATTTTAACTTTATCAAATCTTTCAGCTATTTTTTCCAAATCTTATTAACTTAAAATAATTTTAAAAAATATTATTTATTGTTTTCTTTTATTAAAAAATAATTTATTAAAAAAGTTATTTGCGTTTTCTCTATAACCCTCGCCCCCACAAAGGGAATAATTTTAAATATTTTTCTTTCTTCAAAATCTTTTATTCTAAAATGTTTTTGTTTCTTAATTAAACTAGTCTATCTTATATTAATATGTTGAAAAGCTGAAATTTTTAAAATCTTAGAATAATCAATCATTTAAAGTGTGCAATTTTTATTTTATAAGGCCTTTTTTGCCTTTTATTCAAGGAATTCATTTAAGCTTTCCATATTGAAAGACTATTATTTACTTTATATGAAATTTGAGTTGAGGACTAGTTTGCTGTTGCTTGTTAGAAAACATATTTTTTGGCTGAGGAAATCTATATCTAAAAAGTAGAATATTTCTAATTTAATATACTTGGGTAACATCTTTTTTATTTAATTTTATTTTTTTGGATATTTTTTATAGGGTGAAGGAAATAAAGATAGACCTGAATATTTGCGAATCTAAATATTTAAACTTTACTTATAATTAATTATAAAATTTTTATTTAAAGAAGAAGTAATTGTAATTTTATAAGTTATTAGATCGTAGTTGAAGCACAATAATTAATTTAAGGCTATAATAGAGGAGATTTTCAATTGGAATAAAATAATCTCTTCTTGTTTTCAGCTAAATAGAGTTAATAATTTTGTCAATAATCTTAAGATATTTATAAACCATTTAGCCGAAAACTAGGAATAAATGACAACAGTTAAAATTAATATTTTACAAAAAGTATACAAATTAAGGTCTTAAGCCTTCTGTTATTTTGGGCTTTATTTAATTTTATAAGTTTAAAAAAAAATTAAATTGTTTTTTTTAATTCCTTTTTTGCTTAAATTTTTATTTTTTACGAGCTTAAATTTTAATTTTAAAAATGTTTTGACCTATTGCCAAAATAGTTTTAAATTTTCCAAAAACCAAACCCTTTCACACTTACTAAAAATATCATGGTACTTTTAAAATTAAATGTGCTTTTATTTAATATAAACCTTAAATATTAAGTTCATTTAAGCTTTTTTATTAAAAAAAATTTCATGTACTTCATTTCCATTTAATATTCGATAACTTAAAGATTATTATAATTCAAATTTACCATTATTTCAAGCCTGAAAAATGAACTTAAATATTTCTAATTTGCCAATCTCCTTTAAATTTTTAAAATTTAGCATCTTTTTATAAATAGAAACTACAAATAGATATGGATTTTAAAATTTTTAAATTAAAAAAATTAAAAAAAAAAAAAAATAAAAAAAAAAAATAAAACATTTGAGCATAAAAAAAGAATAATAGATTCCCAAACTCAAACAGTAGAGATCAGACAAGATTATACA
This sequence comes from Tetmemena sp. SeJ-2015, assembly GCA_027382625.1. NCBI lineage: Eukaryota > Ciliophora > Spirotrichea > Sporadotrichida > Oxytrichidae > Tetmemena > Tetmemena sp. SeJ-2015. The sequence continues at coordinate 75,024 of JAJKFJ010022621.1, forward strand.
GCTCATAAACACTATTAAATTTTGTCTTGCAGAAGACGATTAAGTTAGAGTGAATTAGCGAGATATTTAATATATATATTTGATTTGCTTATCTACTACTAATCTATACCGGCCCCCTCTTAAATATGGGGACTCAAGTCCATCAAGGAGCCGCTCTCCCTCCGAACCTTCACTGGTACTCTCATAGGCATCACTGACCAGGGGGTCACTACCGATCGCCAAAGAGGTCGGGCGTTGCCACTCACTGCACAGGGCAATGGCCAGGAATCCCTGCCTTCAAACCCTCCCTGACTGAGGGCGTGAGCTGCCGGTCCCCGGGGGCCTCGGGCGCCATGCCTGGGGTAGTACGGGAGAGCTCACTCTCCTCCGAAAATCTCTGGCCTCTAGTCGGTAGTCATATGGTGTCTGGACTCTAAGCTTATAGTCTGCTGCTATTGCTGTTGCTGTTATTGATGTTGCTTTATTATTTTTTTTAATTTTTATTATTATTCCCACTTTTTTCCCAAAACCCCTCTTTTTCGTCTTCCTCATCGTTTCATCATCGTCTTCTGCAAGACTTTTTTAGTTTTTTTTAAA
>JAJKFJ010022622.1:0-59200 GCA_027382625.1 Tetmemena sp. SeJ-2015
CTCTTTCTCAAGCAGCGCTCTTCCAGATTGCCCTCATCTATGAGCTAAGAATGCGAGTCATCATCTGCATGGACCTTGAAATGCGGGATTACGGCATCGCGTGGCTCATCTTACTTGGCGGATCTCATGCTTGATGCATCCTATAGTTTATCTTCATCGGTCCTCTTCATCAGGGTTTAGTTATCTGTGACGCTCATCTTAATTTAATTCGCGGGCAATTCTTAATTAATAAATATTGAGTCTTAAATAGTCTTAATTAACTCTTAATTCATTCTTAATTTAAATTTCCTCAGTCGTAATTCAAAACCCTCTCGTTAAAATGAGCTCCTCCCGGCACCCATGCGTCACATTGACTTGGAACATTCTGCCCACCTTGATAACTTAGGCTGCAAGCTCCCTCAGTGGAAAATTCGCCATTAGAATGGCTTTCCGTAGATGGAAAGGGAGATGAGCGATGGCAGTAGAGAGCTCTTAATCTTTCCTTCAAATGCAAATTATATGCCGTGATTAGGAGTTTATATCTTGCGAGAGCGATTTAAGGTGAGGATAAACTGATACTACTCTTACTTATAATGACTTCTAAAATCAATCTCGATTAGCGAGAGAAGGATTCAATCTGAGACGAGAGGGAAATATTCTTGAAAGAACTATAATTAACTTCTAAACTTATAATTGAGCATCTTTGTTTGCTGAAGCGAGACATCAGTCATAGGATAACGGAGTTTTCTTTTAAGTGCTCAAGACTAGCCCTGCCATAAGATTCCACATATGTACCCATCACACGCTTTAAGAGAATGCCCTCACTCACTCAAACTGCCTTCAAGAGCTCTTTGAAGGTAAAGGAAGCCTTAATCCACAATCTTATATTATTTAAGACAAGATGGCTTGAACGAATTAAAGATTAAATTTCTTTCCCGATTCTACTTATTTTACCTTTTCTTTTCTAAGGACAGGGAGTTTTTCAGAAGGAGATAGAATTTTTTAGCTGTAAGAAGCCGCTGAGTAATAGTGAGACACATAAGGCTTAGATCTGGATCGAAAGTAGACTGTGGATTACTGCTACTCAGCTGTGGACCAGGAATTCCATGAAATCATATTTGGTCAGAAGAAAAAAAATCTTAAAAAAATGCCGTGAACATATGCAAGAAGAAAGCTTAGAAATGCTTGAACTTCACTAGCTATAACTAGAATATATCTAGTTAAAGAGCGGTTTGTCAAAACATTCGACCGCTTCATAAAAAGAAAGGTGGAGCAAAGAGGGACACTGAGATTAGTTAAGATTTAAGAGTGCTTTAATATACATATAGAAGTGATGTCACATATCTGAGGATGAGGAGGAGAAGAAAGATGAGGAGTAGGTGTAGGGTGAGGATGAGGAGAAGATGTAAGGTGAGGATGAGGAGAAGATGTAGGGTGATGATGAGGAGAAGATGTAAGGTGAGGATGAGGAGAAGATGTAGGGTGATGATGAGGAGAAGATGTAAGGTGAGGATGAGGAGAAGATGTAAGGTAAGTATGAGGAGAAGATGTAAGGTGAGGGATGAGGAGGGGAAGGGGAATGTAAATCAAGTGACTTGATGCAGGAATTAAGAGTAGTAGGATAAGGAGAAAGCGATGTAACGGTGAGGAACTGAGGAGAAGATGTTAGGGTAAGTATGAAGCTGAGAAGATGTTAAGGTAAGTATGAGTAGAAGATGTAGGGTGAGGATGAGGGAATAAGAGTAGGATGAGGATGAGGAGAAGATGAGGGTGAGGCATGAGTAGAAGATATTTAGGGTGAGGCATGAGGAGAAGATTGTAAAGGGTGAGGATGAGGAGAATGTAGAGAGTGAGGATCGAGGAGAAGATGTAGGTGGAGGTGAGTAAGAAGATGTAGGGGGGATGAGGAATAAGAGTAGGGTGAGGATGAGGAGAAGATGTAGGGTGAGGATGAGGAGAAGATGTAGGGTGAGGATGAGGAGAAGATGTAGGGTGAGGATGAGGAGAAGATGTAGGGTGAGGATGAGGAATAAGAGTAGGGTGAGGATGAGGAGAAGATGTAGGGTGAGGATGAGGAGAAGATGTAGGGTGAGGATGAGGAGAAGATGTAGGGTGAGGATGAGGAGAAGATGTAGGGTGAGGATGAGGAGAAGATGTAGGGTGAGGATGAGGAGAAGATGTAGGGTGAGGATGAGGAATAAGAGTAGGGTGAGGATGAGGAGAAGATGTAGGGTGAGGATGAGGAGAAGATGTAGGGTGAGGATGAGTAGAAGATGTTAGGGTGAGGAAGGTAATAAGAGTAGTGAGGATGAGGAAAAGATGTAGGGTGAGGGATGTGAGTAGAAGATGTAGGGATGAGGATTGAGGAATAAAGAGTAGGAGTGAGGATGAGCGAGAAAAACATACAGAGAAACCTATAGAATGAAAGGTAAAGAAATAGCATCTCGCTGATGAGCCTGCGAGATAACGCATGCGAAAATGAAAATGCTGCATTTAAGGACTTGCTCGTTGATCATTTTTTTGCCAAAATCGGTGAAGCAGATGAAAACCATATTTTTAGGTCTAAGTTAACACCAATCTATCGATTTGGAGCGATTGAATCGAAATTATGGTGATTTTGTGTCGAAAAAATGTGAAAAATGAAAAATTTTTGAAGGTCGATCACTTTGGTCGTTTTCGATTCCCACACTGATCCCAACGAAAAAAGGCAGAACAGAAACGTCAATATCTCTCCAACTGCAATCCGAACTAAGGTATTCGGGTCCCTGAATCCGTTTATTTCGACAAAATTAGCACTCGCTATGAGTGGCCTGGCCAGACGATACCCAAGCTACAGCGCACCCAAAAAAGCGAAAACTTGAAAATGCTGCATTAAAAAAACTACTTGCTCGTTAGATCGCTTTTTGCCTATCGAGCAATGAAGCAGATGAAAAAACCATATTTTCAGTCTAGCTTAACAACCTAATCTACGAGAAGCGGATGAATCGAAACATTCTCACGATGGTTGATTTTTGTCGAAAAATGACTAAAATGAAAATCGTAAGGTCCGAATTCAGCTTTGGGTCGTATTTCGCGGGCGAAACTGATCCCGCTACTTTTGCCAAATGATCTCTCATCTGCAAGTCCGAGAGCGTTAATCAGGGTCCCTGAATCGATCATTCTCGACAAAAAATAGCACTCGCTGCGGAAATGAGTGCTCAGAGATTACAAGCCGCGACAAAAAAAAAATAAGACAGAAAATTGACAAGAAAGATGCTGCCAAATTTAAACAGGTTACTTACATTGCTCGAGGTTTGATCGCAATTTTTTGACACTAAATCGGGTGAGCAGATGAAACCAATATATTTTCAGGTCTAGTTAACACCTATCTATCCATCTGGAGCGGGTGAATTCAGAAATCTCTGGATGGTGAATTTTTTTGCTGAAAAAATGTGAAAATGAAATTCAGACTTGTACAGGTCCGAATTCAAGCTGGGCTCGTTTTCGTGCCGAACTGATCCCGACGTGCACAATGATCTTAATTGCAGAATCCGGTGAGATAACTTCAGGGGTATCCACCTAATCGACATATTTCAGCAAAAATAGCACTCACGCTGATGAGTGACTGCCAGAGATACAGCGCAGTGCGAAATAAAAATTGAAATGCGTTGACATTTTAAGTACTACCTTTCACGCTATGATCGCATTTTGAAACCTAAATCAGTGAAGCCCAGAAATTAGAAACCATTAAATTTGCGAGTCAGCATGAGTAGAAGATGATAGGGTGAGGAATGAGGACGAAGTAAGTAGAGGTGACCGATGAGGCAGAAGCATGATAGTGTTGAAGGTGAGGAGAAAATAGTAAGGGAGAGTGTTGCAAAGTAGGAGGCGAAATGAGTTGAGGGAGGATCACTATACGAGAATTCTCGGATAGAAGAAAGGGATTTTTCAGTTGCATTGTAAAAAGAAAAAAGTTAAATAGGGTGTGGTTTCAAAATTAAATATAATTAGAGATGGCTTTAGAAATCTTCCTCTTTACTACTTACAGAACTCAACCTAGTACGATTTGACAATAGAAATTGCAGATTCATCCCTAATTCATAAGACTATTAACGCTTAACATCAAATGGCAATTATAATTTTAAAACATTATAAAATTAAATATAAGTAAAAGTTAAATTTATAAATACTTCGACTACAATTTATCCATAGTTTCACAGTTATTAGAAGAACTGGTTACTATATATATACACTTGATCTCTATATATTAGTATATAGAGAAGTGAGTAATGACTCCTGCAAATTAAATGTCTTTCGATCCGGTAACATCTGGTGATTCTGTTAGGTCAAGGGGTTTCTAAGAACATCTTAATTGTATAGTCGTTATTTTGAACTGCAGCACCCTGTTATATTGTTTCTCTTTATCAGACTTGAAAAATCCCTTCTTTTATCAATCTCGTTATCAGTCCTACTTACTTCACTCCTCTACTTTTCACATCCTTCCCCTTACATTCTGTTCCTCATCCTCACCCTACAATCTTACTGCACTCCCATCTCACCATCCTAAGTCTTACTCCCGGCTCATCCACCCTACATCTTTCTAGCGTGCGATCCTCATTCCCATAACATCTCTTCTGCCTCATCCTCACCCTACATCTTATTCCTCATCCTCACCCTACATCTTCTACTCATCCTCACCCTACATCTTCTCCTCATCCTCACCCTACATCTTCTCCTCATCCTCACCCTACTCTTATTCCTCATCCTCACCCTACATCTTCTCCTCATCCTCACCCTACATCTTCTCCTCATCCTCACCCTACATCTTCTCCTCATCCTCACCTTACATCTTCTCCTCATCCTATTCTCTTCAAACTCATCCTCACCCTAGATCTTCTCCTCATCCTCACCCTTACATCTTCTCCTCATCCTCAAACCTACTACAGGCGCATGCGAAAAAATCATTCCTCCTCACTCTCTCACCCTATATCTTCTGTACTCCATCCTCACCCTACAATCTTCTCCTTTATCCTTCCTAACTCTTAGTTCCTCATCCTACACACTACTTATCTCATACCTCATTCTCTCACCCTACATTCTTCTACTCATTCCTCACCCTACATCTTTCTACTGCATCCTCATCCTACATCTTCTCCTATCCTTTTCACCCTACTCTCGTACTTCCTCATCTCACCCTACATCTTACTACTCATCCTTCACCCTACATGTCATTCCTCCTCATCTCTCACAACCTAACTCCTGCTGTCCTCACTCCATCCTCACCCTACATCTCCTCATCCTCACCAAGCCTATACTACGTATTCGTTACTCATCCAATTCACCCCTACATCTTCTCCTCATCCTCACCCTACTTCTTATTCCTCATCCTCACCCTACATCTTCTACTCATACTTACCTTACATCTTCACTATCTCCAGCATAGCGGTTACCCTAACATCTTCTCCTCATTCCTCATCCTAAAACATCAAATACTCCTCTTTCAACTTACCCTACTCCTTTATTTCTCTCGAATCAGCACTGCACTACATCATTTCTTCCTCAGTCCCCCAGCGGCTTACATCTTCTCCTCATCCTCACCCTAACAACTTCTCCTCATTCCTCACCTTACATCTTGACTATCCTCCGATTCAAATCAACCAATCTCCTTCTCCGTCATCCTCACTGCTTGACTATCTTCTCCTTCATTCATTCACCCTATCATTTCTTCTTTCCTTGCATCCTCACCTTACATCTTCTCCTCATCCTCACCCTACACCTACTCCTCATCTTTCTTCTCCTCCTCATCCTCAGATATGTGACATCACTTCTATATGTATATTAAAGCACTCTTAAATCTTAACTAATCTCAGTGTCCCTCTTTGCTCCACCTTTCTTTTTATGAAGCGGTCGAATGTTTTGACAAACCGCTCTTTAACTAGATATATTCTAGTTATAGCTAGTGAAGTTCAAGCATTTCTAAGCTTTCTTCTTGCATATGTTCACGGCATTTTTTTAAGATTTTTTTTCTTCTGACCAAATATGATTTCATGGAATTCCTGGTCCCCAGCTGAGTAGCAGTAATCCACAGTCTACTTTCGGTCCAGATCTAAGCCTTATGTGTCTCACTATTACTCAGCGGCTTCTTACAGCTAAAAAATTCTATCTCCTTCTGAAAAACTCCCTGTCCTTAGAAAAGAAAAGGTAAAATAAGTAGAATCGGGAAAGAATTTTAATCTTTAATTCGTTCAAGCCATCTTGTCTTAAATAATATAAGATTGTGGATTAAGGCTTGCTTTACCTTCAAAGAGCTCTTGAAGGCAGTTTGAGTGAGTGAGGGCATTCTCTTAAAGCGTGTGATGGGTACATATGTGGAATCTTAATTGCAGGGCTAGTCTTGAGCACTTAAAAGAAAACTCCGTTATCCTATGACTGATGGCTCGCTTCAGCAAACAAAGATGCTTAATTATAAGTTTAGAAGTTAATTATTTTCAAGAATATTTCCCTCTCAGATTGAATCCTTCTCTCGCTAATCGAGATAGATTTTAGAAGTCATTATAAGTAAGAGTAGTATCAGTTTATCCTCATCTTAAATCGCACTCGCAAGATATAAACTCCTAATCACGGCATATAATTTGCATTTGAAGGAAAGATTAAGAGCTCTCTACTGCCATCGCTCATCTCCCTTTCCATCTACGGAAAGCCATTCTAATGGCGAATTTTCCACTGAGGGAGCTTGCAGCCTAAGTTATCAAGGTGGGCAGAATGTTCCAAGTCAATGTGACGCATGGGTGCCGGGAGGAGCTCATTTTAACGAGAGGGTTTTGAATTACGACTGAGGAAATTTAAATTAAGAATGAATTAAGAGTTAATTAAGACTATTTAAGACTCAATAATTATTAATTAAGAATTGCCCGCGAATTTAATTAAGATGAGCGCCAAAGATAACTAAACCCTGATGAAGAGGACCGATGAAGATAAACTATAGGATGCATCAGGCATGAGATCCGCCAAGTAAGATGAGCCACGCGATGCCGTAATCCCGCAAATCGAGGTCCATGCAGATGATGACTCGCATTCTTAGCTCATAGATGAGGGCAATCTGGAAGAGCGCTGCTTGAGAAAGAGAGGCCGTAAGCCTTAATATAAAGATGCTGAGCATCCACAGCTAATCGACAAAGCAAAACTCATACTTCCCAGCCACGATTACGACATTGACAGTCTATTGACTCTCGAAGAGTTCAAGCCCCTTAAACACTCGCGAGATCTTCCCAGATTTATCAGCAAGTACGTGCTGAATAAAACCGCCAAACACCACCCCTGATCAACTGTTGGCACAATTGCAGATGGGCGGGCAACTCCAAGTCGGATCATCTTAGACTTAGGTGCGCTGCCCTAAGCATATGTCCCCATCCAAAAGTAGTTAGCCGCTATTCCTCAAAATAATTTCTCTCTCACTCCATAAGCAAACTATGGAGCAAAGATCTCTTCCGAAATAACCTCCAATTATTTAAGAGAATACATGCAGCTGAGGGCTAGCGACAGATATTCGTTCCTCGAAGGCATGTGCTAGAGGAACAGCTAGAGTCTCCTGCAGTTTCTCATTAACCTCAAAACCACTTGCAACTCTACATTTTTCGAGGGAATGTTTGGTCTGATCCACGAACTCAATACTAACTCTGCTCTTGACTTGTAAATCAAGACCAGACTCTTTGTTTAATCCCTCCTCTATTACAGAGATGAGAGAATAAATGTGGACGAGCCCCTGCTTCGAAATTCAATGATATTATTAGCAACTAGGCCTAACTCGGAGCAGACACTAGGCTTGGCAAATTATGTGTTCATTAATGAGATTGAAACCTTCTCTCAGATGTAGGAGCAGCTCGTCCTCCTCGACAGTAAAAATATAGGCATTATTCCATTGATGGTGGGAACGTTTGCCACATTTGAAATAGATCCACAAGTTATCAGGCTTCTGCCAAATACATTATAGTGCCTGAATAAGCCATTCATATAGATCCTTAAGCAAGATCATGGCTTGAGATTAATTAGAGAGATCCCGATAAATTTAGTTGGAGATTTCGTCTAGATCTGCGCGCTGTGCCAGCCCAGCAGCTATCAAGAGCTTAATCAAATGGTCTCTTAAATTTCTGAGATCTTTATAAAATAGTGGGACTACTTGGATTAGGCGGACTTTGGATTGCTGATCGCGTAGCTCTCAGTCGAGCTGAAGGAAAGAAACAACAACTGGCTTTCAAAAATCCAAGACATTATTAAGGTGGTGCAGCAGGTCATCAGTATTCAGGTTGAGAAAGGAATGAAGAATAGACCTGACATCATTGCCGATCTCATCAACTGTAATCATCAGGCAATAAAGCAAGTTCTGAAAAGGCCAAAGCTTGTCGAGGATTTCTCCAGCACCTAGTTTTATAAAATGATAGGAAAATTCAAGAAGCTTAACGCGGACAATAAGGACATTGAATAATTTTGTGTCGATCTCTCAGACAATAGAACTTAATGGCAATCCCATTTCACTGAGCTCGAGAAGCTGCTTGGCTTCAACCTCCTCTCACTGCAAAAGCTCTGCATCAACTTTCTAGTAAGAATGAATCAGCGCTATTAGTTCTGCAACTATGGTATTGGCAACGGAAAGACCTTAATCTGCTCCTTGATCGCTCTCCTGCTAGCTAGAGACACGCAAGCATAAGTAATACTATTGGGCAAGAACGATTATCTTGTCCTTCGGGATGAAAAGAGATTTCAATCCTTGCTCGCATCTCTCAAAATTAACTCAAACTATAATGAGTTCGAGAACCGGCCAGGTGTGTACTATATGACTCAGAAGTACTACGATGGTCAGAGAGCGGATTGGAGCTTTCAGAAGTTCATTTAAAAGTCAATTCTCATCATTGATGAGTATGACTGGATTATATTTGAGGGTTCCCCCTCATAGATGTAAGAGCAGATTGCGTTTGTAAAAAGGGCCTAAAGTGTCATAGGTTTGACCGGATCCTCGCTCTCTTAAAAGGAGCACAACTGCCTGGATCTAGCTTTCAAAACGAAAGAAATAATGTTCCCCTCTATAAACACACTCTGCCAGGATAAAAAGGTTCACTTGCAAGATATCTTAATGAACTCAGGGTAGTAAGATTACTGTAAGGCAGTGTATAGTTTGTGCATGAAACAAACGATGCTTACTCCGGTTATATTAGTCGCTGGTGGTGCATATTCGATACTCGAGAACTACTTTAAAAAATTTAAGGAGTTAGAGCTCTTCTCCATGAAAGGAGTGAAAGGCTCAAAAGTAGATGCTTATTTCGAGGGGAAGTTCAATATTAAAAACCAGAGCAAGAGATATGGGGTCTTTTTGCTCTCTGAGATACAAGGGAGGGGCACAGACTTGTATACCTCCAAAGATATTGAGGAGAGTGGGGGGCTCTACCTGATAATCTGCGATATATTTTCGAAGCGGTCTACTTCCTAAATCATTGGCAGAGTTGGAAGGCTCCACAACAAGGGCTCGTATAGGCACTACTTGCTTATTTCAGGATCTCAGGACGCCGTGGAGCAGGCTTTGCAATTCAAGCAGGACTTTTTGGACAACGAGCAGCACATTAAGTTCTCTAAACTACAGACTCTCCTCGCGGATAACTAATTGAATGAAGTTGCCAATGATACAGAGAATTAAATCGAGGAGCAGAAGGAAGAGAAGGTCATGCTCGAGATGCTGATGCCTCTCAAGGTATCTTTAGAGATGGATCGGATTGACGCTGAGATGAAAAAGTCTAAGTCGCGATCTCTCTCCACTAAGTCTCTGAATGATTTGAGAGATGCAACCTAGGTCCGGGAGCAAGCACTCTCGGAAGACTTCAAGTAGAAGAGAAAGGAGGGCAAAGCAGTGACAGATTATTGTAAGATTTTGCCTACGTTGATGCAATTTTAGAGGGCGAGGAGTTGAAATCCGAGCAACCGAGGAAGAGGCGAGTCACTGTCAAGGAGGAGATCGCCAAGCCGATGAGCGAAGAGCTCGAAGTAAGAAAGAGAGATGCAAAGATGAATGAGAAAAGTGCAAGACTCGATCTCTCGAGCCTTGGCTCGGGCGGGGCTCGCAACTCAAAGCCGATCAAATCTTTAGAGGTAGCAGCTGTGAAAAAGAAAGCCTCTCCTCCTGCTGTTCCTCTCTCGACTTCTGCTATCGGCAACATGCTTGTGAAGAGGGTAACAAGGAGATCAGCGGCCTAGTAAAATTGAGTAGCAATGCTTAGACTTCTTGTGAGAGAATCCGGCCGCAGTGCGAGATAAGCTTAATTATCAATTTAAAAATTAAAGGTAAACTATATATTCACTCTCCTGCCAGTCCTGGTCTGCATCATTGCATTCTCTCATGCTCGTCATTAGCTTATCCATGGCCAACGATAGGGTTTCCTTCCTCATTGATAACGCCTGCATTATGAAGAGATATCACCAAGCTTTTATAATCATTGAGTTCCTCCAGCTTGTCCTGCAAGTTATTCAGCTCATTTTGAACTCTCTTATTTTGCTCAAGGTATTTTCGCTTGATATGGTTTAATTCTTTCTCTTCTTCTTTAACTTCCTCTAGTTCTTTTTTATTTCTCTTTCTTTGAGAAGTGTGTTTCAGTAGATAGGCTGACCTGCCTTTCTATTCTAAAACCTAACCAGCGAGCGAGATGACTTACAACTAAACATTAGAGTGGAGTTGAGAGCTTGGGCAAACTCTGGGCGAATCGAGACAAGATTGACCTGCTGTCTATCAAATCTCTCCTTTCTAGAAGATTTGGCCTGCTAGATCATACTCGTGATGCCATCTTTGGAGTCATCATTACATCACATATCTATCTCTTGCCCAGGTGCAACAAGTCACACTGATCTGGAAAGAATTTAAGGATAAAAGTTGCTTGCCTGATCGAACTCCATGAAATCCTCAGCTGACAGGCCTTCGATCTGAGGGACGGCTGCCACTATAATCTCTGTCCTTTTCAAATACTCAAGAATACTTAAAAGTTGAATCATTGCTTACATTATTTTCTCCATTTATGATAGCCTTAAGAAAGTAGATGTTGGTGCATGTCAGTTTGGGCAAGTAAGCTGAGCATTTCTGTGAGAGGAAATCATACAGCTCCTTCTTTGACCCAATCTTAGCGCGGATGTCGTGAACATTAATCACGCTCATGTTTATTGAGTTCTCCATCTGTGAGTGGGGCTCTGGCTTTATCTCAGCGAGGGGATATCTTTAATTAATATTTATTAAATATAATTGCCAATTCCCGTTAAATAGGTAGGCCCCATTTAAAGGAAAAACTCTTGCCAGGAAAGAATTCTTATTATAGATGCTTGATCCACCTAATACGTTATAAGCCTGACAGTACATGAAAAAACTAAGGGCAGGTTTTTCAAAGCTCACTGATTATTTTGCAAAAAAGAAGAGAGATGCGCTCGATCAAGAATCCAGCCTATCTGGAGAAAGTGTGAATGAGGTTGAGTCTGCACCGGATCTCTAACCTCTTTCACTCTACATGACCTCGAATCTCTAATGCTTCACAGATAAGGCAGGACCTGCACCACACATCATAAAGCTGTCCTCCCATGAGATATAAAGGCTGGAGGTGCAGCTTGATAGGAAAGACTCCTTTATAGGCAGCAAGCACTAAATCATTGATCCAAGAGCTCTATCTTAAAACTAAAGTTCCAAGGCAGAGGGAGAGGGAGTCCTAGATCAATGCGAAATTTAAGCTACTCTTACTAAATGGATCTTTATAATGAATGAAAACAAGGAGGTCGATTTATAATATTTGAAGAGATTGCTCTCAAACTTAGATGATGGGCTCCCACTTTTAGAAGAGAATAAATATATCATTTCACCAGAGAGAGCTCTTTAAAATTGTCCAAGAAGGCCTCCAGATAAAGACGCAAAAGCTATAAAGCAGCAGATGGTCATAATTAAGGAAGCTTTAGGAACCCTAGCGAGCACTAGCCTCTCCATAGAATCCAAGGATTAGATTAGATACCCTCGAATGGCACTAATAAATGAGCAGAGACAAAAGTGGAGGGTTCAAATGTAGAGTTTCGGAGAGAGAGAGACCGAAATGGAGGACACATTCGAGTAAGTCTCCCGCGTCAACAAAGAGAAGAAAGATTCGAGGACTGGTAAAGAACAGTGTTGACGACTTCATAAGGTTGCGCAGCAACATTAAGAGCTGTGAGGATATAAGAATAAGTGTCTAGTAAGAGACAGGTATCTCTTTATCCAAACCAACCTTGAGGAGCTATTTGAAAAACAAAGTCGGAATGGGATATCGAAAAGTATACTACCTAAGCTAGAGAGTTAACAGTTTAGGCTCAAAGCGTCAAAGATAAAATGCAGTTTTTCACTTTGTCAAGCACATCTTCGAGGGTAAAACAATTGTCAACATCGATGAGAGTTCAATAGCCTTTTCAAATGCAAGACAATATTCTTGGGCTTTTAAGCGAGAGTTGAACTCAAACTATAGCTCAAAGAGGCTGGACTCCTACAATATAATTGCAGCGCTATTAAGCAACGGTACAGGATACTTCAGCGTCAATCATGGAAGGAACAACAGCGATACGTTGTACTACTTTATCATTCAAATTATTGTCGAGCTTAATAACATAGACCCGTAATGGAGGGAGACTCACGTGCTACTTTTGGACAATGAGTCTTATCACCGCAGTGAGAAATTTAAGAAGAGGCTTCGAAAGCTTAATGTGCCATTGCTCTATCTGGGGCCGTTTCATTTTCAACTGGCGCCTGATGAGAGGTTGTTCGCAGCAATAAAAACGAAAGACTTACTTCGTTCCCAACACATATAGCAAAGAAACCTTGAGTTCCTCAACTTTGAGGAAAAATCCTCAACTTCAAAGCATTTCGGGGTCATAGTTGATTTGGTTCAGCAAATTAGACTCGTCGATTGCTCTTGGTCGTCGTCGGCCTTTCAGAGCTCCATCGTGCATGATCTCAAGCATCTGGCCATGCTCAGCATCTGAAGGAGGATAAACTTTCCTTATTATATCTTAAAAACGCTCCCTCTCTGAGCAGGAAGCGACATGCTTCAAAAATGAGGCTAGTAATTCTTTCCTCTGCGATGGAGAAGATCATTTTCCTCAATTTATATAAGAATAACGCTCACTTTAGAATTAAATTTCTAAAGTCATGCACACACAAGTCTCTCATTTCAAAGACCCTTCATTCTAATAATTTAATTATATAACCTTTAAGTCTGATCAACTCAGACTTCACTTCTCAAGTTTCGTTTATTGATTGCTTTTATGTTTTATTATAGAGGCGAACATGAGGCGGACAAGAGACGGACAAGAAACGGACAATTTTAAAGTAAAGTTCCTCACTTACATGACCTTATCATGAACTATTAAGTTTTATTCAGAGTCTTTGCTGATTATGGAAATATACTTCAATGTAGAAATATTTAGACATCTTCTCATTTGCATGCTATTAAACAGAAGAGGCAGCTCTTTAGAATTTTCTCTGTCCTCGTGCTTTTCTCAATTGGCGAAGAAGTGGAGGGAGATCGAATGAGTGCAGTATAATAGTCTGAAGTAAGATTGGCTTGGCTGAGAGAAAGCTTGTTAAATATTAGTATGAAGAGAAGTCTTCGGATCTGAGTGCAAGAAGGTTTGAGCATTTGAACGGCAATTACTTTCGAGGTCTGTTGAATTCTGTCACATTCTTCAGGCCATTAACCTAAGAAGGAGTAGTTGGTTGGCTTAAACACCCCAACTATTGACATTGGTTAGAGAATTAAAAAAGCTGATTTCTCATGGATTCCCCTCTCTCACCTACTAAATTACCTTTTATATTTTGCATAGGATATTAATTTCGGTTTCTTAACTAGACTGTAATAAGTGCTGGTTTTGAAATTGATTATTATAATTATTCCTCAAATTTACTTTACTTAACTTTACCTTTTATATTATTAGCAGATTTTTGTGGGATTTAAGCTTACAAGATGAAGAATACACATGTCGGAGCTAATATATTGAGCCTATGTTGCATTCGTTTTCTGAGACAGCGCCAGAGTTGCTTCTCAAAACATTTCTTGTAAGTCTTGAAATGAGGAATGGGCTATATCGCAGAATTAGACAAAGCTGCAAGTGACATCTTGAGGACAGTAGGGTACGAGTAAGAAACACTCTCCACGCCAATGGAGAGCAATTATTTGAAGCGGTAAAGTAAAACGTCTTTTTATATCACATGCTTTCTGAGGATGTCTTCTTGAAGTAAATGGAGGCGGACAAGTGGCGGACATATTAATTTGAGATTAAGCAACAGACTGATGCAAAAATCCAACTCCATTAACTCGATTGATAATAAGAGACGAGGAGCCATAACTTATAAATTAAAAATCATAACGAGCTTAAAGAGAAGGAATAATCCTTGGAATCAAAGTAGGAGAAAACCTAATCAAGCAATAACTACTAAATGTAAGTTAGTATCAGGGACTGGAATAACCGGTCTTTTTGTTTTACGGACCTCAAATATATAATTATTAAGCACAAGGCCCTTTCAAGTGGAGTGCTAATATAAAATGAACTAAATAAATAAGATATTTTGAGTATAGTTTATAATTAAAGGCTGAATCCTTGAGTCGATGAGGGACGCTCTCTTATAAAGAACTTGCATCCAACTGCGAATATTTATTTTTCAGAGCAGAGAGCATAAGGCTTGGGTTTTCCGAGAGGAAGGAAGAAGAAAATAGTTATAGAGACATCTAGAATGGGAAAGACTGAATTAGCTTAGGCTTTGAAAATGACTCCAGCATAATTGATGAGACTTTACAAGTGTGCTCATTGCTATGCAGAGAAGAACACTTTGACCCTCCACAAGAGCAAAGATATAGGAAGGCATGTGAAAAATTGCCACCAGAAGACCTTGGAAACCTAATGCAGAAAGCAGAATTTCTAGCTCAATCCTAATTAAGACTTTGAGAAAATTGAAGAAGAAACAATATTAGAGTATTTATCGAGCGAAGCTTATCTCATCAGAAAACTTAAACCTAGAATTGAAGACTCCCGAAACAGCAGGAGAAGTAATAATGATAAGATGATTGAGAATGAGAGTGCTATCCTTAATCTAAGGGTGGACGACGAAGAATTTAGATTTCAAGATGAAGCAATTCAAGAAATATCTCACAATTAAGAGCAAGAAGTAGAAGATGAAGAGCAAATAAATACTTTTATCTCTAACGAAAACATAAAGTAAAAGATTTTATTGAAACTATCGATCTATTCTAAAGATTCGGAAGATGAATAAGAAAAATAAGTCTTCTGCAAATTACATCAAAGATTTTCATTCAAGCCTTGCACCCAAAAATAAAATAAAATAAGAGGCTCCATCAGAGGAAGAGAAAAACTTTAAGATAGAATTTAATGAATTAGACATCCAAGAAGTCATTAGAACATTTGAGAATAAGTTTCCTAATAATCTTTAGAAGAAATGCGACTTAAAGAATGTTATGATAAATTAAATGATGAACTGGCTCTGCCAAGTCATTGGTGATGTCATGGCAATAATAAAGAAGTATCTGAATGACAATTATCAATGCCTCAAGCTTAAGCAATAAGAAGCTGCTGGAAAAGCTGGATCCATAGCAATTATTGGACGATCTTCATCTAAAAGCTTTTAATGACAGATACAAGGCTGCCTTCAAAGAGAAAATGAGAACTTTAGAAGTCGAAGAATTATCTCCATAGCAGTTTCCTCAAATATCAATAAACGCCAATATAATAGAGAAGATCTTCTGCCGAAACCTCGCCACAGTCCAGAAGAGATTCACTAGAAGAAAGTTTGGAGCAGTCACCATGGATTACGCTTGGCCTGTAAACATGAAGGCCGCAGATGGAAAAGAATTTCTAAATTACTAAACTTTAAAAATTGAACAATTGTTTACAATTGACATAGAGGAACTGCAAGACAATGGCTATTTCTCATGTGGACAGTGAATTAGAAGTTCCTCGACGCAATAACATATGTGCTTGAGCACGGGTACCGGATCGTTGATACAATCTGCTGGATTAAAAAAGGCAAGTCATCAGACTTCAAATCGAGGCCTGGATATCATGCTCGTCATAGCAAGGAGATTTGCATAGTAGGACTGAAAGGAAGTATTCCGACAGGCATGCAGTCATTTACTGTTGATGACATAATCAAGACAATTCCTGGTGGAAATTCAGAGAAGCCCGAAGAGCTGAAGGACATGATCGAGAGAATGCTTCCTGAAGAATACTACTGCGAATTATTTGCGAGGAGAAATAACCTGAGAGAGATGGGTCTCTGTAGGAGATTAGCTCTGAGGAAGCGTGTAATAATTATAAGTCAAATACGATTAGTTTATTGAGGATATATAAAATGTACAATATAACGATGATATACTACTACAAAGTTTTCAATTACAAGTTTGAATCCTAATGAAGGGTAGAATGAGAAATTAGTTTAATTTTAGAGTTGAACATGAATAATTGCGTTTGAAGATATAGTTGCCTTAATTATAAGAGATAACATGCGGGTTTTTTTTTCCTTTTATTAGCACATTTCCTCATATTTAATGGCTAATAAATATCCTTTACTTTATTTTCCCAAAAGTATCTATTATTTCCAGAATATGCGTCCAGTAAGATATGGGAACTTTAATCATCGCTGTAGATAGTGTTGCCATAATATTAGAGTCATTGCTTAACGTGATCGTCCTTCGCTCACCATTAAATTATTATTGGATATATAATTGAGAAGTAATATAATTATGACTTGTAATAAAGAGTCAGTACATTTCTCACTTATAAATTCGACGATCATGAAATTGTATTTGACCTATTATTTATCTGAGAATTTAAATGAACCTCCCGATTCTACTTATTTTACCTTATCATAAAATCACAATAAGAGGTAAATGAGAGAGGAATTTCTACAAAAAAGGATTGTTCAAGAGAGCGATGAAGAACTGATGAATGATAACTCTTCAATAATATAAGATGCACAGCCCATAAAAAAACTTAACTATTGGATTAGCCGTTTAGACCTTTGTTATGAAGGAAGTTTTATTTAGAGAGAGAGAGAGAGAGAGAGGTTATACAACTATAAGAACATTTCCAATTGTATATCAATATCTTTGATAGATAAAGAATATAATGGTAATTTTATTCCTCTGGAAGCTTGGCAAAGAGAATTAACCTCTCTACTCCTTCTTGATTCTCTTCCAGAACTCCTCATCGTCAATTTCCTTTTTAAGTAAGAAGGATGGAGTCTGTACAGCAGTCACGTAACGCAGGTTCTCAAATACCATCTCTACTATTATGTAAAGGTCATCCATGGTATTCGTATTGGTGATGTCGAGCTTAAGGATTTCCATTTTAATCTGAATATATTTAAGAAAATCGAGAATTACTTAAATTTCTAAGCAATTTAATTAGTTGCCAACAAAAACATATCCACATTACTGATCATGCTCTCTTCCGAATACATCAAGTCTTTATCAACCTGGAATGATAGTCTTTATTAGATCGTAGAGCATTTGAAGCTCCTATGACACTAGTCGCGACACTTACTTGATGGTACTGCAGCCAACCTTCATATTCGTCATCTCTCTCATTTTATTGTCTTCCCCTTTGTATCCATCCAAGCACGTCTCGTGGCTATTAAGAAGCACAAAGCGAACTTTCTTTAGCTCATCTCCGTTCTCTTTTATTTTTCCCTAGATATCTCTTCTTTAAGATGTAATAATTGGAATACCTTCCTCAAACTTTCCATTATTCACCCAAAGAAATAAGAAATCCTTTTTTATTAACACGATTTCCTTTTTCATTTTCCTAATATCATCATCAAGCATTTTGTTATTTGAGAACCTCAAGCCTGTCCTCTTATAGGGGGGTAAATAAAAATCATTTTGAAAAGCTCGCCTCATTGAGTTTCCACTTCCTGAGATCCCTCCAGAACTATTGCTTTCTCACATCCACATCGAAGATAATATTTGGAAAAATGTTAGTTTCTTGGTCCTCAAGGAAATAGCCCTGCTATAATATTTCCTGCATCTGGACATAGACAGTGTGCTCTTTACAAATGTTGATTCGTTGATGGTAAAAGTCACTCTTCTTCGTGAATTTGGAGCTGCAATAACATTCGAGCTCCTACTTTGAATCTTTTTATTTCTCGAGCCTTTCCTCAGCATCGGCTACTTTACTGTGAATGGCCAAATAAGAGGAGGAGTGCAGCTTTTGGCAGTAGACGCTGCTCTGCTTTGCCTTTACCTCACTCTTCTTGGTCGATATGGTGTTGTCTGAATTCGTCTGCTCCATTAATGACAAGTATTTTAAAGTAGAGTTTATGAGTTTATCTTAGCTGGTTATAAATCTCACTTTGGATATAGCAAGTCAAAAAGCATACCATTTTATTCTTAAAAATCATCCGAAAGCATTCCTATTAAAGGATATAAACATGATTCTCCACATTTTTATTAAAATTTTCTCTTATCGCACTTAAATGGAAGAACTCAAATTGCTTCAAGAGGTAATTCACTTTGCTCGCTATGACCCTACTTGTACTTTTAAACCAGGGTCTCAGTTTTTCATTAATTGAGCTTTGAATAGATTGCTAGGCTCACAGGATTGAGCACCTATAAATTTAATGAGATTTTAGCCTCATCAAAGCTAAGCTTCAAATAACAAACTAAAGAGAGCCTCAACTTTGTATTTAAAGCTGGTATTTTCACTATTAGCGATGACTCTGGCACAATGAGTGGTTTTTTAATCGCCAATTACCATAGAAAAAGATGCCTCACCATCCTTTTCAGAATTTATTTAAAGAAACGGAGTCAAAAGTTAGAGAATAGTGATCAGAAAACTACCATTAGGGATCAGCAAGCTAAGGCTTCAAAAGCTTAAGATTCAAATGGCTTTTAAGTATCAGGCAGCGATTGCAGAGAAAAGGAGAATACTCTTTCTAAACGAGGTTGTTTTCAGCTCTGCAACTAACTAGAAAAAGGAGTATTGCTGCACTCAGTAAAACATTTATCTTCGACAAATCTCTTCAAAGCAAAAACCAACTACAATGATGAAAGATATTACTCAACTTAGGCCTTACCTCTACTCTCTATCTCTGAAGCTATCATTCAACTAGGAATCTCTAATGGATTAAATACCTCAAGGAGTAAATAAAAGGCTATAAGATTACACTAGTTCTTGACAACTTAATGGTTTATCACTGTAATAAATTGGTGGGGGTACTGCAGTCGGAGCTATATCACCCTCATCTTCATACATTCATACTCGCCCGAATGGAACCTAATCGAAATAGTATTTTCTTCAGTTAATATGGGATGAATAGCATTAGTTCATCGAGAATTAGTGTTAATGCCAAATAAATACAAATGTACACTGTTTTAACAAGCAAAAGTTCCAACTTGGAGAAGAAGAGGTGGTAGAATTTTGGAAATTGGAATTTGCTATAAAGCAAGAATAGAGAAAGTAAAACTGAATCATGTTTTAACATTCGAATTGGGGGATCTCTCCCCTAAAAAATAAAATATTTAGAAAAAGAATTTTTATTATAAGATAAAGAGATTGACTTTGACTTACCTATGCTTTTTCAAAGAGTGAGAGCTATCAAAAAGTGCTAAGTCAGGTTCAAAATTGTTAACTTTAAGTCGAGGTTTTGTACACTAAATCATCTCCTTCCTTGTCCATCCTTGATCCATTCTTGTTCAATTTTGCTTCTGAATTTATTTATCTAAATATATTCTGGTAATCTATTAGACTAAATCACTTTAAAAACATAAATTCTCGATAAACTAATGCTATTCATCCCATAATAGATTTAAGAAAACCGACCTCTAAAACTTTGAGGCATCAAAGGACTTTGACTAGGAAATGGAAAGTGATATAACCTTTAACAAGGTGATAGACAAGACAATAAGAGAGCTTTGCCATAGAACCCAAGAAAAATTAATGAGAATTTAAGTTTGATTATAAATTTAAGATAACTATTCAGCCTTTAAATATTGAATCTCACTCTAGTTTCCTGAATCATGACTACATCATCGCTTCCCTTCTTCCTAACCCATGAGAAGAATGGATTCCTCATCTGCATGAACTGCCCTGGACCAGGTGTTTTGCTTTTCTCGTTTGAAAAATAATTGAATGAGACTGCTAGCTCAGGCTTGCTCACCATGATGCTCTCTTTTAAGAGCTAGAACTATAAACTTCTTTTTTTCATCAACTTGCGCTAGATCATTTCTGAATGGAGTTAGAAGGATAAATGAGTCGTGCCAGATACTCAGGGGCAACAGTGTTTATAATTTTGAAAAGAAAGTTATATCTATGAGTTTGCCACCCTTGCGTAATGTCTGGATGCAGCCTGCTTATCTAATAGTCTTGTGAGACCTCGCTGTTGACTGACTTAACACTAAGCTTATCGAATTTTTAACTTTTGTCATTCTAACTCCATTCAAGGGCAGTAGGTTTTTCTTGTCTCTAAATACTTATCTTAAAAAGTCTTTGTTGATAGTCTCCAAGGGCAGCAAGTAGTGATGCGCTAGAAGAAAGTTAAGCAACGCTAGTTTAACTCATTTCAGTGAGGTAGAGGTAGATGTCCTTTTTAGATCTGGTCCTTGAAGCCAGATCAGTCTCGTTTATTTTGAGAAGCTTTCTGCAAACTTGATATCTCTGCCTGTGTGGAGGTTCGTTTACTTTCCATATTTTCGGAGCGAATCAAATCTCGCAAGGATTATTATAACAAAGCGCTTAGTTTATTATTAACTTAGAAGGTGATTATAGTAAATCATAATAGAATTTGATAATTAAATAGGTTTGATTCAATCCTGAAACTGTGTCAATAAGTGCCACATTTCGAAAAAGACAGATTCAGACACACTTAATGTTTTTCAGAGGTATCAATTAGGAATTTAAATTTGAAAGAAATTTAGAAACATCCAAAAGCATACTTTTTCTCAAATAAAAAACATCCAAATTTTTACTATATTAACTAGAGCTTATAATTTAAACTTTAAATATTGATAATATAAAAAGAGAGAGCGTGAATGCGAATGTCTGAAGCAACAAGCTGCTATAAAACTCCCTAGAGATAACATAGAAGACCCTTACGGCCAGGAAGCTCAGGAGGTGCAGCTAGTAGAGCGAGATCAGAACTTACTGCTAGATAAGATGAACTAGTTAAAACCGCGTAGAAGCAAGAGCTGAAGATATTAACAACATCTCCCAGCTATGACAGACTAGCTGCTGAAAGCTCAAACTGGCTTGAAAAGTGTCTTTAAGAAGGTCGCGACTCCTTCTCTCCTGAGCTTAACACTCAGCTCTTTTAGATGTCAAAAGAATTTAGACTAAGCTTCAGAGAAGTAAATAAGCTCGTTGACTATCATAAGGAGCCATTCAAGTTAACTTCCAGGCACAAAGTCAGCAGGATCATTAAAATTGAGAGATAGAATGCAAAGAGGACCTTGAAAAGACGCCCAAGGTAAAAAAACATGGCGATGAACATCAGAAAGCTCTCAATTCAGAAGTTACTAATGATGAAGCAAATACTTCCCAGAACTAGCAGGCAAGCAAAGAGGCTCTGTCTAAATCAAGGAGACATAACGAACACCTCAATTATAAGCAGACTACTTCAAAAAAATTTCAGCTTGAAGATAATGATCAATCAAGTTCAAATAGTCAAAGCTCTTCTCCAGGATTATTCAAAGAGCGCAATATTAGACACGAGTTTCCGCCTCGCGCTTATGGATTTGCCCATGCCAAAACTGAGGGCTCTCTTCAGAGATCAATATATGAGGGAATGATAAGCATTTGGCAGACCTGCTTAGCTCATTTTAGATTCAGTTACTTCTTAGCCTATGTTCGGCCAACTCGCGCATTCTTGAGGAGAGGTATACCATTTCTTTTATGTTGCTGTCAGCTCTATGCATGTGTACCTATTTCAGCCTATATTAGAATCAGACTCAGCGTAATACTCTTAAATTTTTAGCTCTCTCGATGCATGGTCAGGATTAGAAAGCTCAACTTAGTGCAGGCTTACTTCTATTTGGTTTGAAATGTGCCCCGGATAAAATAAGATGCCTGTTAATAGTCAGGCAAATATCATTGAGTTGAAGAAAGCTCTTATCCATAGAGGATTCAGAGCACAACTGGCAATAATTATTTAGAGCCACTCCTTCAAGCTTATTGTAGAGGTCCTTGCTTCTTGGAGAAGACTCCAAACTTCATATCTCTTGAAATGGCAAGTACCATCACAATGCTAGAGATAGATCAAATGAGACCCAGGGCCTCTACTCCAGAGACTCCATGATGCAAATGCCAAAAAGCGCATCATTGCAGACTTGTTGAAGCATCACTCTAGAAATAGGCTGAGTCTGAGGCAATTGCTTATTACATTAGACAAGCTGAATGGAGTGCAGGACAACGAGCTCATGAGAATCATGTTCTCGAGTCCCTAATATTGGCTAGGCTAAGTTGAGGAGAAGAAGAACAGAGTTCAAGGCAATCAAAAGGGTCGCGAAAATTGAATAATTATGATGACCTTAAGTAAATGAATACGTATAACCTGACGATCAAATAGAACTGCCCTAGCTTTATTTTTCTTGGAGAGCAAGCCTGCGATAGCTGCTCTCTGCTAACGATCCTCAGCCGAGTGGTCCTCTTCCATTTCTCACCAGGCTCTGGCAGGACTTGGGTCATAGCCTTGCTTGCTCTCAGTCTTATATAGTAGGATAGAAAGGTTATCATGATTGTACCTAACGAACTTCTAAGAATCCAGATATTTGACAAAATTAGAGTCCTAGACTATTGGATCAGGGTATTTTCTATCGAGCAGTTCTATAAATACAAATTTTAGATTGACGCAATAATATTAAGTCATCAGGGTGAAGGTAAAAAAAGAGATTAAATCTGATTAAAGGAAAGGGAGGTTTGGTTAATGATTTTAAAAAAGTTTTTCTATAATAAATTTAAAATAAACAATGACAGGTGAAGGCACAGACTCCAAGCACACCAATAAGAACATAGACTTCGAGAACATAACCACACCACCAGCTACTCTACTACTGCTCTCACCAACGTCCACAGTCTCCTTGACCTCAAGGTCAAAGCATTTTCAGTCATAATCCTACTGATGGTAGCTTCACTTTTGTTTTCACTCTTGTTTTAGAGACATCATTATCTGAACCAACTATTCCTCTAATACTAAGTTGGATTACTGCCTTTGAAATTTAATCAAGTTAATAGTTGACATTGAGGTCTCGGAAGCTGTGGCCGTTGGTGAGAGCGATGGTGGAGTAGCAGGTACGTGTGATTGTGGTCTCGAAGTCGATGTTCTTGTTGATGTGCTTGAACTCTATGTCTTCACCTGCCATTGTTTATTTAAAATTGATTATAGAAAAGCTTTCTAAAACTCATTCATTAAACCTTTCCTTACTTGAATCAGATTTTATCTCTTTTTTACCTTCACCCTAATGAATTTAATAATAGACGAGTATGACAAGATTTTTGGGTAACACTTTTAGTGTGACATCGGTAGACTGATGGACAAAGGAAATTGAATGAGCAGCAGCTTTACCTCTTTTCTGGGACCTCACGCAAATCTCTCGAGCTCCTAGTTGAGAGTATGATAGGGGAGAGACCCCGAGCTCTAAACTTTAAGTCGGAGTACAAGTGCTATGTTGGAGTTCCCCAAATTCAGCTTGAACAAGTACGAAACTTCTAAACGGACGTTGAACTACTAGATCTGATAAGAGTTGACGTGCTCAAACACTATGGAAGCTCACCTCTGATCATAGAAGTGCAAAAGGGATTGTCAGAAGTATCGGTAAGCTCCCTCTGCAAAAAGAACATACGGATTCTTCTTGGAGCCACCACTAAAAGCTTGATAATCGCAGGATAATAGAGCTAAGGGCTCTTAATCATTGCTGAGGAAGAATGCAGAGGTTCAGAAATCAAGTTCTTAATAGATGCACTAGTTCTGATAAGCTGTGAGCTTCGAGACTACAATATTTTTGCTCAGTTAATTGAGCGAAGTTCAAGAACTTTAGGGTAATCTACTTCTATCACCCACGTCAAAGGAGATGAATCGCAGCTTCAGTACCTAAATAGTCTCAAAAGAAGCTTGTCTATGAGATACGAGAGATGAAGGAGGCGCTCTCCCTCATTAAGCTAAGAAGAAAAGCAAGACCTTGATCAAGCTCTCAAAAAAGTTTAAGGATAGCAGAGTGAGATGATCTCGATTGAGGTTATGGGCACTATGACATAGCAGAAGTTTCAATATCTGGTGAAGAATATGCAATTTTGGAGGAACTAGTTAAAAATATTGCATTCCAGGAGCTGATTTATTTTTGTATTTTCGTATGGGTAATTTGTAAATTATGATCACTTCCGATTTTCATAATAAAATATTCACAATATTCTAGCTAAATGGAAAATCCTTCTCACACCAAGATCCATTGTCGTATCGTATGTATTCACCTTCTACTGGCCATCCTCCGTCTCCAAGAACTATTATCGAAAATTGAAACATATGAAAAAATCTAACGCACTCGCTATGCCCCTTGTTCGATAGATTAGAGCACCCAAGCTTATCCCCCCATATTGAATTTGCACTACTCTGAAGGATAACTACACACGAATTAAGAGTCACTGATCCTTAAAATAATAGGATTAAATTTCTGTTTATACCTGTCGTTATCGATGCCATCTTTGTGCTTGAAGTTTACTCTATTGTAAGAAGGATAAAGATGATATCTAAAAGTAGATTTTCATGAATTCATTTTTTTACATATATTCTTTACTGGCTCGTATTCACGAAGGTTTTGCACAAAATATTTTATATATTTCGATCTTTTTATGTATAGAGTCATGTTAATTATTATTTAGCTGAACCTACACCTCACTACTCTATTTTTTTCTCTAATGAATTTCATTAAAGGAACACAGATTGTTTTAAAAAGTCACAATTTTTGCTATGTCTAAGTCATAATGAATGAGCTTACTCTGTTTGTTAGCTTATAATAATAACACCTCATTTTAGACAAGCGGATATCTTACGTGTAATATGTTAAACTTAGGGAAGCCATAAGGCCACTCCCGTGTTAGTTCAGTTCAAACAATTAATCAAACTGACGTTTATACGATGTCATTAGCTAGTTTCGCTCAGGTCGTCACAATCGTCGATCCAATCTGCATCGTCGTCCTCGGAGTATACATCTCTCCTTTGTACCTGGTCTGTCTTCTGGTTCTCTCTTTTAGAGATTGGCCATTAGCTGGCCGCATCTTTTCCAGTGTATTTTGGTTAGGTTTGAAAGTTCATCAATGATGTCCAGTGTCTCGACAGGGTCCCAATCGTTGGCAATTTTCGATATTCTTGCCGCCATAGAGTCTTCTGAGATCTCTACAAAGATAGGTAGGTGGTCAAGTAGGGCTTTTATGGCATGGCGAGGGCTTTTATTAGGATGATTTTTTCACAAATGTAAGGAAACTTTCAAAGATTTTAATTAGGTTAGGAGGGTGTTTGAGTTCATTGTGTTCGATGTTTTATCTAAGCCATTCATTAAGGCATGTCAGGGTCATGTGAGAGTAGTTGATTAGGTCCAGTCTCTTTTGTTAAGCTTCACTAGGGTTGTTCTGGATGTTTTTTACTTCTTCATGGTTCCATTTTTATATCCATTTTCTTTGGATTAGTTTGGCTGCTTTCCCTTCGGCCGGTTCAAGGTTAAGTTTTTCTTGAAGATCCTAACTAAGTTGGTTAATGGTGGTCTTGTCAACCTTCCCAAAGAATTTTGTTATCTGAGTCTGTTAAGAGTTTTTGGCTGGAGGTTGTATTGTGGTTTGTTTGACTTTGGCTTATTGGGTAGGTTTTAGGTTCAACCATCTTCCTCTCTAGGTGTTAGATATTATATTAAAGTTAAAGAGAAATAAGTGAAATGAATCGTGAGTTATAAGAATAAGATCAAAGCCCAATTCTTAATTAGAGTTGTGATTAAGACTATATTAAATAGAGATCAGTGATTGGCTAATATGGTTTAATTCTAATATTGATTGGTGTTTAATATAATCATCAGATCTATAATTAAAACTCTAATGTTTAATTGGATTACTCTCTAGAGATCAGTGATTAACCAATGGGGTGTAATAATTTAATCAAAACCTAATCTTTTCCTATTTAATAATTAAAATATATCACACCCTACTTTTCTTTTAAAGCCAAACAATGTTCTTCTGGATGATGATTATTCACATTTATTTAAACTTAATCTTAAATCTTCTATCCACGATCCACTTCACTTATTTATCTTTATTAATTATCTAATTGGAGGTTTTCTATTTTGTATTTAATAGGTGATTAATTAATGACGTGGCTGATTTAGTAGTGCGTCATTGGTTTATTACTAATTAAAACATTAGGAATAAATTACGCTTTAGTACTAGTTGGTTATAAAATAGTCATATCTTTGCCAGTCATAGTCACTTCGCTTTGAGGTAGTATGGGGGAGTCTTCTTTGAATGAGTTGAAGCGGTTTTTGTCTCTAAGTCTTCCAGCGCTTACGATTAACTCAATAGCGTCAAGAAAGATTCTTCGACGTTCACCGTTTATTTGTAGGTCTCTCGGATTGCAAAAGCTATAAATAAGCTTAGTATGCAATTGTGATCTTAATGAGTTCCTTGTATGACTTAAAGGTCATGAGGAAAGAGAGTCCTTTTGTTAGCACATTGTGTTATCTGTAGATTAGTTAGATTCCATTGTTATGACAACCTTTAATGGCTTAATGAAGACCACAGATGGATCTTGTTATATGGTTAGCTTATGGGGTTATGCTGAGAAGCTAAGCAAGTACCGGAATGAAGTTGTTTTCAATTTGTGGGGTCATAGTTGATTCAGTTGCTTACTATGATATGAAGTATTTAACTTTCTAATTTAATAATTTTATAAAATATTTATTAACTTATGCATAAACAAAGGCTTGGTGTTAGCACACTCATGAAGAACTTTCCTACTACTTAACGAACTTGTTTAAGTTTCCTGATTTTCCAAAAATTTCAACTTTGAATTTGCAAAATTAGAGCTAAGCATAATTTTAATTCACACTTTTATTTTTTAAAAAAAAAGGTTTACTTGCAATAGTTAGCAACCAATACAAATAGGGATCTTAGACTGAACTCGATGATTTTTCTATCCACTTCAATACACTCTTCTATTTATGAATTTTTAATAAATAAAAATGAATTTTAAATTAATAAATTGTTCTTCAGTTTACACTTATTCATTATGCGAAATTTGATTTCTATATGCTTTTCTTTTCATCTATTCATATCCTTCCTATGTTTCTCCTTGAAAGATTAATATCTTCAAACTTTCTAGCAGAAGGCTGGAGCATTAGCTGACAAGATCAAGTTGAGAGACAAGACCTTGAAGAATATGGTGCGCTCTTGATTACTGAAGATACTGGCTTCACTGAGATTAAGACACTGTCAAGCGGCTCTTTCGGATTTGTCTTCAAAGCTCTCTTCCCTGATCCTTACGACAAGGGCAGCTCAATGCAAGTAGCAATCAAGATCCCGAACCACCAATGCTTCTAGGCTTTCAAGAGCGAGATAAAGATCTTGCGCAAGCTAAGGGAGGTGCTCGCTCATTACATTGATCTCTATATTGTGAACATGCTGCGGTCATTCGATAGCGTCAACCACTTTCCTGTCATGGTGATGGAATACTAACCCTTCAACTTGGATTATGTTCTTCGCACTGAGAAGCTCATCTCTTAGCAAATCAAGTTCATGTCCTTCTGCCTATTGAGAGCCATTGGCATAACAAAAACTGCTGGCATCTGCCATTTTGGCATCAAGCCTTCAAATTCCACATTAACGAGATATTCATGCCCTTCTTGGCTGATTGGGGCCTCGCTGGATATAGAGATGAGCATACAGGTACGAAGTACTATGAAGCGCCTGAAATTTAGAGGCCAGAGATTCTCAATCAAGGTATGCAATAAAAATTGATAGTTTGCAGGTTGGCTTCACTCTCTTTAGACTTGCAAGTGAAGGTAAGTTCCCAATGGAGCCTGAACTCCTCTCTCAGAAGGTCAAAGACAAAGAACTGGTGGTGTTTGAGGACGAGAGGCTCTTGAGTAAATAGGGAATTTCAAGATAAGCGGCAAACTACTTTAGTATGATCCCAGCAAGCGAGCTTATGCAGTGGAA
This sequence comes from Tetmemena sp. SeJ-2015, assembly GCA_027382625.1. Taxonomy (NCBI): domain Eukaryota; phylum Ciliophora; class Spirotrichea; order Sporadotrichida; family Oxytrichidae; genus Tetmemena; species Tetmemena sp. SeJ-2015. The sequence goes on from JAJKFJ010022622.1 coordinate 28,192, forward strand.
ATGCTGAGTGATAGTTACTTTGAGGGTGTACGCAACATACTGAGAAAGACCACCAACATCAAATAGATGAAGGAGGAGGATGCTTTACAGGTACTTCAACAATAGCAAACTAATGATGTTGTTAACTATTGGGCTTAGTTGTAAAGTCACCACGCTAGTCTAAGTTAACATCCCTAACTATTCTCTAACTTCAGAATCAATTTCTAATGCTTCACTTCTATCTTTATTCTGTATCTCTCTTTCTTCTCATTTCTCTGCTCTGATTAATATCAACTCACTCCTATTCTAGCAGTAGAGATAGATTGTTATTGTTACAGTCAAATCACAGAGACAGAGTGCTAATAGTGTGAGGCAAAACCCCACAGCCCTGAGCAACTGAGGGCTGTGGAGATCAAACTGGGTAGCTCGCCTGTCGAGAACAAATAGCAGTAATTAATTGAACCATCAGCTTATATCAGAAGCAAACCCCAGCTGATCTCAGACGAACGAACTTCTTCTAGCAAGAGGAAACATAGACAATTAACTCAGACCTTGGAACTAAGAACAGCTGACTTACCACAACAGTTGGCCTGCTAACTTACCAACAGCGGTTGGCAGTTTGCTGTAAGAGCTTTGTCTGGATTCGTAGTGTCAAGTCCTTGGCTCTTCTCACTCAAACTAGTATGTGTTTATGCGCGAGCAGTCCTTGACACTGTCTAACTTACTCTAACTTTATTCACCTTGGTATTTGACTCTGCCAACATTCAGCCTCCATCTCAGAGTAGTAGTAGTAGAGAGATGGGGCTCCTCTCCCAAACAAGTAGTAGGGCACTTAAAGAGTAGTGTGAGCTCTCAATCATTTGGCAATGTCTCAATCTCAATCAACTTACTAAATTTCAAGTAATAGGGACTTTGTCAAATGCAGAGGCTGCGTCTCTCTCTGCGGCTTCTTAAATTAATGGAACTTTTCCAAATACAAAAGAATGTAAATGTAAACATCTTCAACTCAGCCTCTACCATTCTAATAAATAATTATAAGGAATTCTCAGCATTTTCGAGAGCGGAAACTGAAATTTCAGAAGTTTGGGCTGTGAAATATATTATGGGTGAAATACGATTATATAATTGATTGCAATAGTACAAATACAATTTCATTTCAGTCTCTATTTATAACTGAATATTTTTAGTTTGACTGTGTCTTAGATTTTCCCTCTTTTGAATTCTGAGATATGAATTCTTTTATTTCTTTTGGATACTCTTTAACTAAATTTTTAAAGCTTAGCTGCCTTCACTTTGCTAATGAGTCCTCTTTAAATATAATTATTGATTATCTTACTTTAGTTTATTTGGAAGTGCATCTTCTCTTTCCTAATTCTTTGTGCTTGTCTCATATGCCAAGTTTCATTTGAAGAGTCTTGCAAGAATCAAAAAGTTCCAGTTCGGCAATGATATCCACTATAAAGCCAGATTATATCTGAAACTAATCGGTTACTTTGTGCGAATTAGAGTAAACCAACAACATATATCTAAAATAAGATGATAACCTTCAAGATTTACTTACATTTTAGTCTTTGAGATACTTGAAGTGAATAAGATAAGTTACAAATGTAGGGCTTAAAAGTCCCTTACTCATCCATTATGAGATTATTATTTAAATAATTAATTTATTAATAGACTCTTGTTAAGTTAACTATGGTTAGAGCTCTAAAAATACTTAAGAAGTTATTTTAATTATTTGTTTGATCATCTATTCGTGCCTAATCTATAGTGCGCTTATAATTTCATACTTTAAGATTAACCGCTGAACTTCTCCTTTAGGAACCACCAAGGTCGTAGTAGATAGCCGGAGGAAGTCGTGTATTCTCGTGCCTAGGAATCCGTCTGAACAATGATTGTTGTACCTCAGCGCGTGAACCCCACTGGCTACACAACTCTATGATGAATGAGAATGTAGAGGTGATCTTCTGATATTAGATTAGTAAAATAGAAGTAGGTTATTAAGGTATAGTATCATAAAATAAATCTAGAATAAAAGCAAATGTATCTAGATTACTTTAATAAATTTCATAAATTAATTAAAAAGTAATGAAATCTAAAAAATTCCTTGCGGCCTTCATCTCCGCTTTAGATTAAAGTAAGTAAACTTATTTTATCTAATCATATTTAAGTACATATTAATTTAATTTTGCTTTTTAAAATGTAAGATAAAATACTTATTCTTTCTAAAATAGACACCCACAAAACTGGAATAATGGTGATGCAGCTCCTCTACTGAGCAATGCTTTAAGAATATCATCGTCAATATGCACAAATTATTTAGCGGCTTCATTCATTTCAAATTGAAGAGTATAGGTTTAGACTGGGTTAAGTAATTTGACTCAGCTTCACTCAAAATATTTAGGAATGATACTCAAAGGAGACAAAATGAGCTCAATTGAAAATTGTATACACTTTAAGTAACAAGTAATATCAATAAAAAGAGCACTTCCTAGCAAGTAAATTGAAAATTAAATTTGCAAATACCTAGTCGCTATAAAAATGTTTTAGGACTAAAGTATTTATGAATTTTAAATTATTGATAATCTAATCTTATACTCCCCATAGATTACCCACCGCCCTGGATAATTTAGTTTGCACTTACCTGGATAAATAAGAATGCGCGCGTCTTTAGTACATTGATACTTCTTATATCAAGTATCTTAGTGAAGATGAAAGTCTTCAATGTCAAAGTAAAATGCAAGAGCTTAAAATATGAAGCTAGCTCAATGAAAGACAACGCCAAATGTAAATTTAAAACTCCCAGAGGTAGGAATAAGACAAGCCAACTTTCTGCTCAATTTCATTATCTTCTATTTCTTCTTTTTACTTGATCTTTTCTAAAGGTCCCACCTCAAGACAAATGCAAATCCTAATAGCAATCAGTGAAAATATAGAAATCTCAAGAGTGCCGAGCAAGTGATGGTCAGACAGTGACGATGTCAGCAGAGTAAACTTTTCCAATTCCCATTTAAAAATTTTAAGTTGGCTAATTTATGAATCTTTATGTTATGTAGGTTGCTGACATCGAGATCACCACTGGACTCCTTCCAAGCCACTCAATGCCTGCCATACTATCGCATGATACGCATAAACCAATAACAATATCATACTCTAGAAATTTGACAGTGACCAAATCCAACTGCATCATAAAATCTTCGAGAGCACAGTCAAAAGATGAAGCTTTCTATTATTGCTAAAATACGATTAGATTAATTATGATTGCAAATTAAATTAATTGCCCATTTACTGCGCTTTAGGTACTGACCAACAATTTAAACGCTCTTCTCTCAGGTCTTCGCTTAATTCGTACTATTTTTTTTATAGAAACAAGTACTCATCTGTCTCTTTTTTAAATCCTTCTTTCATTCAAATCAACTCCTAAAGTATTCTTTTAGATAATCGAAAAGATATCTTTAGATAATACCTGTGTCTTTGAATTGTAATTATCATTTGTACAAGGGTGACTGCACTTTTCTTCTCACAATTTTGATTCAGAAATAGTGAGTTCCTATGTGCACTCTTGTGTCCTAAATTACTTTCTATTGCTTTACTAGGTATTCTACTATAATAGTATGAAAAGTATTCTTAAACTAGCCCTAAACGCAAATGTAATCGTCAAAAGGTTTATTTAAAATGGTCTTTTATTAAAATGCTAGAGAGTGTTCAAGCTCTTATTTCTCCTCTTACTCTGTCTTGTCATTTTCTTTATGTTTTTTTTTTTCTTCTTTCTTCTTAATAAATGAATTATTAATCTTATTAGAGCAATTAAATAGATGTTACCTTAAATTAATAGTTTACAAAATAATTAACGCCAATTTCCCTTTAGTATTCATACTATAATGAAAACTCCAAGCCAATGAGTGTACCCTATGGAGGAGAGTAGTGGTAGAGCAAGTCAATGTCAACGTCAACGTCAAAGAATGATGGAAAGACTCTCACTGGAGATACTAAATTTCTTTACACTTAGGTTTAATGCAAAGGCTTAGTTGTAAGATGTAAGGCTGGACTCATAGGTCGAGCTGAAAATGTGAAGTAGAGGTAAGTTAGCCGCTTTTGTTCAATCCCATAATAACCCCAAGCAAACACAAATCAGTTGCGGAGTTTCAGTTATAAAGAGAAAGAGAGAGAATTTAGCCCTAGAGGTAGAGCTAGATTATCACTTAGCGCTTGGATCTGCAGTTCTATTTAATATTCAAAAATTGGAGCTCTAAAAATATATACCCCAACCACCCACGTGTACAGTGTTTCCTTAGGCAAGAGATAGAATCTATGACTGAGTAGTGATTAATGCTGAGCAAGGTCTGAGATAAGTAGCTGAGCAAGTCAATGACAAGTACTGCTGAGTTTGCTAGAGTACAAGAGTTAGAGAGAAGTATACTTACAGTTGAGATAGTTGCCACTGATTTGACTTTGTCCCTGATATCACAAGTCTCTCCTCTCTATGAAAGTATAAGCACAGATGTAATCTTACCTGTGTGAGGAGTGAAGAATGCTTGGACAGTAGCAAATGAGTTGTGTGTGAGTGAATAGTTAAGCGCTAGTAAGTTTACTAATGGTTAAGTTAGAAGCAACGGCCCTATCTTGCATTTGACAATTGTCATTCTTAAATTATCTAATATATCTATCTGTCTCTATATTTACCTCGCTAGTCATTAATTTAGCCAGATCAGTCTAATTCTATCGAGCGAGTAGTGATTATAGCTAACTGACCTCTTTTTTTATCTAACTTTAAAAATAAGAATCTCACTTGATTTTCAGCTAGCGATGACAAGAACTATCGATTGAATCTCGGTAGTTTTTCAGCCCTTGTTAAATCATGTTTAATTTTCCTTTTGATTAGCACCCTGATTTTTAAAATGTAAGAATTCCTAAAAAAGAACATTCTATCAATACTAAAACGAATCCTCTTTAGCTGAGGAGAGTTTACTTAAGTTGGAGCTCATGAACTTTCTGCTTTCGATCAAAGCAGGAATATGACATCTACAATCTTGCTAAATATGTAAGTGAACTAATGCATCCCTCTATCTGAAAGATTGAAACTGAATACTTGAGATAAATTCTCAAAAGTTAAAAATAATCTGTTTAGAATTGATCAAATGAATAGCTTACGATAATCTCAAAGAGAGGGGTATCCTTACTCAAGTTAGTGAAGATATTGAGTTTCAAATCCAATTGTTCCATTGCAAATTTCCCCAACGATCTGAACAATTATTATCCATTATATATTGCTCAGGTGATGTGCTTAACCCAGCAACTTTATTCTGGCATCCACTTTCTTTTTTCGTTCCTTACTTTTAATTATACATTCCTATCATTTTCTAGTTCTTACTAAGAATATGTCAAGACTCTTAAACTCTGATTGGGATTGCTTGCAGAGTTGCCAGAGTCGATGGTAATAGCTCCTTGAAATTTCACTGATTCCCTAATCTAGGCTAAGTGCTTCACATATAGAAAGTATAAAATGAAGATCTAACTATAATTTTGAATTTAATTTTTCCCAGGTGCACTTAGTGTTCTCAAATATTTGGATTTAATCTAAGATTGATTAAAACTTAATGATTAAATAATCAAAATCTCTTATTTTATTGTTAATTTTTATTAAAAAAAAGAAGTTTTGATATTGTTTGATCACAACTACAAATAAAAAATAACAAACTTTTAAATTAAATTACTTACTTTAAATCTCTTCTTTAAATTAAAAGTTAATTCCTTGAGTCTTCGGTTACCTCAAATAAAGCAACAGCTGAGTCGAAAATATTGAACACTACATTAAACTTGCATAAAAGCACCACTACTAAATTTAGTCCAATCTTTGAGATGAGAGTGTGATGAAAATAGGATACCATGAGCAGGAAGGAAGATTCATATCTTATTTGGAAGTTTACTTATACCTCACAGAGAATCGCAAGCTTTTCCTTCTGTCTCAAACATTTTCAGTGAACTATTCCCTCCAAAAAAGATAATGAGTGCCGAGAGCACCTAAGCTAGATCCTTAAGAAAGAAAGGAAGCTCTTGCGAATGGACTAGGTGAAGGTTGTCCAGGGTTCCAAATATGATGAACTCTCAGTGAGGGAGATTTTCGTTAAAGTTATTTATGACTTCTATTTCTTGGTGCATCTTACTGATCTCTTGGAATATAAGAAAGCGCTTGACGTAGCTTAATTGTTCAATGAGCCTAACAACACCCAATCAGAGTACTTGAGACAAGTGATAAAGAGAGCCCAAGATACCAGATAAGGTGCAGTTTTTATAAAACGAGAAGCCTAACTTCATTTCGATTTTAGATTACTAGTGAAGCCAACTCACTATGTAAATCTTTAGTTCGTACCATTAAATTTTTTTTGAAGAGAAGTCTCGGAGAAAAGATTTAGCTTCTTAAATAAGCAAAAGGTAAGTAACTTAAGATAAGGAGAGAGAGGCCGACCCTTTCATATTTGTATCTCTTAAGCGTTTCTCAAGCTTGGATCAACCATGCGTATCTTAAAAAGCCAGCAATTCCCTTCTTTGTCGAAGTTGCGATGAGCGAGCTGAATTCTGCAATGAAAAGCACTTAAATTAATGCCGGTTAGATCCGATTTAATATATGCAAAATAAGATATGATAATCTGTGAAATATCTTTTATTATATTCAAAGTTATTTAAATTATCTATTAAACTGATTTTATATTAGATCATGCTATTATGATGATTTTAAATGGAGATTGCTTTTCTAAGAGATGACCTAATACAGAGCAATTTGCCCCTTTCAGGTTTAAATCTCAATGATAACATCGGCTGAGTGAAAGACTTTAAGGTAATTAGCAATATTAAAATTATTAAATTAGAGATTACAACTATTTAAAAAAGATCTTTAAAGCCGTCCAGCTTATATTAAGATGATTTTAAATGGAGATTGTTTTTCTAAGAGATGGCCTATACCAGCAGCTGCACCATCTTCAGATAATAATAACATCAATATAACATCAACTCAAACCATTGAAATTTGGTTTGGGAAATGATGTGCTAATGCATGATAATGATGTGCTAATGCATGATAACATTTAAAGTAACTTTTAATTTAGTGTAAGATTGAGAATGAAACTTATGATAAAAATAAAGTAATCTCAACAAATATAACTATTAAATACGTTATAGAAAATGCATAACATAGACCGAGGATGCAATTTTTAAATAGAAAGCAGGAAATGAAATACTTACTAGAGGAAATGCTTGCCAGTTGAAATCTTTTGATAAAGAAATAAGTATTTTAAAAAGTATTTCAAAGATCATCTAAATTATTTTACCTTTATTTGATTTTTAAGTTAAAAAATTTAATCTCTAATCACCCCAATCCATATTATCACGAACATCCAAATTACTCTGTCTCACTTTATCCTTAAGAAATTATCACTGATGATATTTCTTTGCTCAAGTTGAATGTTTTGAACTTGTGCTTTGATATTTTCGATTTGCTTCACGAGTAAGAAGAAGTTCTTCTTTCAGGTTGAACTCTGGAGAATAGGGAGGGTGAAGATAATTTTGATACTTAGATTTAGTCAAAGCCCTTTTTTTCTTTATCTGTGAAAAAATGGAGGATTATTTAGCACAAGAGCAATACTTAGAGAGTAGTTACCCATCAATCCTAGAATAAAATCGATGAACTTTTCAAAATATACAAACATAAAATTTCGGTAATATGATAAATTAATTGTCTGCTATGCTGAAATGCAAGCCATTACTCTAGTCGGAGATTTATTCCTATGCTTTACATAATTACTTAAGTTCTCCCCTTTTCTATTTAATTAAAGTCTGTGATTGGTATCTATTGGAAACAAAATCTTAAAAAAAGATTTGGCATCTATCTTGTCCTCCTGCTCCAACTCCTTTATAAATTATTGCCTAAACTATAATATCCTTAACGCTATCTTTCCTGTAAATTGCTTGAAACATTTTTAAACCGTTCTCTTGACAACATTCTTCTAGTAAACTGACCTTATGTGAGAGACTGTCATCTTGAAATCTAGAAATCATCGATGCCTCATCACGAGAGCTCTGTCAGTGTAAATTTACTTAAAATTTCTAGTATTTTGCTTGAAGTAAAGAATTCTTCAATCTCCTCTTGAAAAGGTAAATTCTTTCATATATTTTAATCTTTAATGGATTGGGTTATTAAGTTCAGCAAGCCTCTTTAATCTTGTCTAAGTCCAGTGAAGTAAGGAATTTTAGAATATTCAAAGAGAAGGATTGCCCCAGGACTTATAATACCTTCAAGGTATCGAAGACTGTTTACCTTTTCCTCGACTGTGCACTCATTCATAACTATCTTTTTTCTTTTGAATAAATTAAATTTCTTTATTATAAAAATATGTTCTTTCATTTAAATTTGATCAGTTTAAAGACCAATATTTATAGTCCGAATGAACTTCTATATTTCTAGTTCCTTTCAGGAGTTTGGGTTTTCCACAATTAAAATAATTATAATTAAAAGTTCAGCTACTGAAACTTTAAGAGAGAACTGTAAATATTTTCTTACATGAGATGAAGATCCTTAGAATTTATTTTAGACCTTGAAAATATAACTCTCTTAATCTTCCAGCTTCTTCCTGTTAAAGGCTTTGAGTGTGTTCCCGAATAAGAGCAATTAAATTTTAAGACAAGAAATGCTGTTGGAGATTGGTTAAAGTATTAAATTCTGGAAATGCTCCAAAAACACTAGAACTCTCTTATTGAAGGCTAGAGAATTGCTAATTATTTTTCATCAACTTTTGTAAAATATAAAAGATTCAATTAGAGATATTAATAAACTTCGGCTGTAGGCAATAGAGTGAGGCTTAAAGGAAGAGGCTCTGATTTTATTTCTGAAAGTATTCTAATATTTGGAGTCAAGAAATTCTCAGCCTCTCATTCTTAGATGAAAGAAGCATGAGCTGGAATAAGTTCGTTATAGATCCTGGTAAAGAGGAAATTGTATCCAAAAATTCTATTTTTAATCGTGGCTCTGAGATACACTTTTATTTTTCTGTTAAATGAGTATCATTTGAATAACCACAAAAATGAGGCATTGTAAAGAGGCTAGCTCCGCTGACATTTGCTGAGGTTTATTTATATAGAGAACTTGTTTAGGATAAATATCTATTTTTTCTTCTATTTGCCTAGATGAAGGGTTAGTAAAAAAGCATTCACATAATTAAAATATAAATCTTACGCAGATACCTGTGAGAGGTTAGTCAAGAGGCACCAACTCTTGGTCTTAGCTATAGAAAGCAAATTCAATCATATATTATATCTGAGATTAAATATAATTCAAAGTTTACAACTAAGATATTAGAACAAATTGGATATTTAATTCACCTAAATGTTCACTTTAAATGAGCTTTGCTGATCTGGATAGACAGTTCAAATATTTTCAGATTTTTGTTTATCAATGAGTAGACTCTTACTTGGACCTTATGTAGTTTTCAAGAGTAAGCAAGTATGACGCAATACCATAGAGACAGTGCTTACAGAAACCTTTTGCATTTGGAAATCAGAGAACGACTTGAACCGTTGCATATTTCATATGTCAATCAGGACAACATTTCAAGTATTGGCTGAAGAAAAGTATTAATTCATGACGTTAAATATTACATGAAGTTACACGAAGTGTACAAACACAGCAGACTGACTTTGGGCTCAATGTAGAGTTAGGACGAACTGTGTTTTTCCCCTCAGAATGTATGAGCAGCAGCTTAGATTGATCAGGAAGGAAGGTGTTATCTTAGAGGAAAGGGGTTAGCAAAGATTATAGCTAAAAGTAGAGACAATGATAAAGTATGATGGATTCACACCAATTCGCACCAATGACCTCGCCTATTTGCACCAGTCCAAATTAGTGCTGAATCAATCGCTTAGAGTGAGAATTCAGCTCGATGATAATAGGCATTCGAGCTAAAGCAGATATTGAGTCGCATGCAAAGATAAAGGTCGGCTTGTCTCAAGCTCTTTATATCAATCACATTAAGAAATTCTTAGTCAAATTGATGAAGGCGAAGTAAGATAAACCTCATGATATCGCTGCTTCTTCAAACACTAATAAACGATATGCTCAAGGAAGAAAGCCAAAGCTTTTAAAACGCGATAGGCTAGAAGTCGCGCTTTCAATAAGCATTTTTGTTTCATTAGATAACATAAGATAAAGTTTATCCCATCGGATTATTGGCGAAGGCACGTCTAGATAAATAAAAATAAAAACCATCTGAATCGAAGGTGGACATCGAGTTTCTAAGGTGCTAAGGAGATTAGTGAAATATTTTGAGAAAGTAAGTACTCGATATGTGTGATGATCCTTTCAATAATTTATTGAGGATATTTTAAAGAAAGAACAATACTTTTAAATGAATAAGTGAGGTATTTGGTGCACCTTGATTGTGCAAAATTCGATTTTAAGAATTATAAAAGCAATTTCTTCAAGAGAAGCGGTTATCTCCCATTATCAATTATATTATTTAGCTAATGCTATTTGTAAACAAGAATAAAGGGCAGAAACTACATGGAAAGCACAAGCATCTAAAGTTTTAGCAATGTCTTAATATTAAAATATCTGAGAGGTTTTTAAAAGTATCCTCAGAAGTTAAGATCAAAGGACTATAATAATGAACTACTAATATATAATAAGCTAATTCATGCTTGTTTTAATTTTGATAAATTTTATACAAGACTTTTAGGTTTCCTTTTTAGCTTTACTAATTTAAAAATAATTAAATATTTTTTTATAACTATTTTTATTTTGATAAGAAAAACAAACATTCATAATCTAATACTCTTCTCATAGAAGGAATTTTGATAACTCCCAAAATGACAGCAAAAATGTATACCATAGCTTATTGAAAGTTCTTGTCTTAGAGGTAGATAGTAAGGTATATAATCTAGATTTTGAGCAAGCAAGATAATTTTACCTGCTTCTCTGATATCTATAGAGTTTTAATTACATAAGCAATTTAGGAAACTATTATCTACTTCCAATGAAGAAATTGAACAGAGAATATCGCAGGTTTATCCTCATGAACAGCAAAGAGCTATTGAAGATTAACCAGGTCATAATTGGCAGCCATCTTATATCAGGCAAGCTCTTAGTCAAAGGCATCTACGCACTTTTTTGTTAGGATCTATTTTTCCTGGCTCATTCAAGCACCCTAAGAGATTGTACCAAGTCTCTAGACTGAGCATACTTACTCAAAATCTTGAGCAGCCCCCAACTAGAGTGTCTCGCTCACTTTATCAAGAGAACCTTGAAATCAAGGAGCAACACTAACAAATAGAATGACAAGAAAAGTTATGCCTTAGGATTATTCTACTTTTACAGTTTACTAAAGGGGAAACTTTCCTAACTGAAAATAATTTGGAAAAAATATATTAAAAACAAAGTATAATCTTTGGACTAATCATAAAAGCACTGCTTTAAGTTAAGAAAGCTTATTCAAACATTTTAAGCATTAAAATTTATTCCTAAGTCAATAATTCAATTGAAGTTTATTATAATCAAAAGAAACGAAGTAATATTCAAATATATTTTATTATAATTTTATATATACAATAAGGTATCTTTTTTATTGAGAAGGAAAATATTATCCAGCATTAAGATTCTTTTTCTATTTTAATAATATCTCAGATAAGCAAACTGATATTATAAAATATCATAAAATTAAAAACTTTAAGGGATCTTATTTTAAATACAATTCTTGCTTAGTAATTAGTAGAGGAAAGGTCCTTACTTAACTTTACATCCTTGCATTTAGAGAAGATCTACTCCTCTAAATTTTTAAATTGTGCGAAGAGTATGGGAAGACGATCTGCTACTGAAGTTATAAGAAATGAGACATAACCTACTCATCTGCTTAAGATGTACTTTCTAAAGCACTTCAATGCAGAGCAATTCTGACGTGAGAGCGAATAAAAGGAAATTAAATTTTTTAAATTATATCTTATAGATATACCCTTTTGAATAGTTCTATAATGAGTTTCCAATACTAGGCATGATTTCGTGTCTACAGATCTTAGATCCTGTCTCACTTAAATGTCCACTTTTCCATAGAGAGAACTTTTAATTATTTTAGGGATATAGAGGAGGATAAATTAGGCGAGCATTAAGTTCTTCTAGGAAGTCCAATTCTTCTTATTGCGGTGGCTTGAGAAGTTATTAAGTTGGAAAATTAGAGTATTTTCTATGAAAAATCTCTTAAACTAATGATGAAATAGGTAATCTTAAACATATTCAAGGCACATCACACATGTTTTGCATGATATAGCCCCTCAAACCTTGCTAACGCAAGTACTCCTAACTTCTCAACTTGCTTAAGTTTGTTGATACTTTCAATACATTCTTAAGAAAACTCAAGACTGCCGATGTCTTAAACTCGTTCTCATTAAAAATATCAGCGTACTCTCATCACTCGAGCATTTATAAATTTATTCGATGCAATTTACAGAAGAGGTAGTAATTTAAAGTTCCAAATTACGAGTTTAGCCATCCTCATTATATTTGATTTTGTAAATTCCTCTATCGCTTCCTCACAACTAAGGAAGCTAGGACTTCCTCGACATGCAAAAACTTCTTCACATCAGGAAGTTACACTATCCAGTCGTCAACTCGTGGCCTAAGGGGAGAAAGAAGGAGATAAGTAGCTCGTGGCGATGATGAGAATATAGAAAGCAGAGAGAATAAAATAAAGATAGCGATGTAATCAATGCTTTCATCTGAATGCCGGCTAGCCATTTTTCAGATCTAGCTAGGAAATAGAGGTCGGGTCTAACGACTCTATTGATTTATTTAAGTTAAATTAAATCTACAAATTTCTTATCCATTAATTCTATCTCTGGCCATGTGTAATTGGGTATTATGTACGAATATTGAAAGATTTAGTAATTTTTATTTTTAGAGAAGTCGGGCTAGGGAGTGCTGGCAACATTATAATAGAGAATCTCTAAGCTTGAATTCTTTTCATTCTGAACTTCGTTTCGTTGTCAGAGGTTCTTTATCAACTTCTTTAATCAATATCAGTTTTTTAGATAATATTAACAGACTCTCGCTCAAAATTTTCCTATTTTTAAATATTTTAGAGCGCAATTGAATTAAAAAAAATATAGCAGACTTTCTATTTTAAATGAGATATCTTAGCACGCTAAGTTTTAAAGAATCATAATTCAAGGATACTAATTTTCTCCTGAATTTATATGCGCTTGTTTCATCGGTGGCAATAAGAAAATTAGAAGAAGAATATGAAGCATTTAGGGAGTATGCAATCTCAAATTATTAAATCTTTATATTACTTACAACTATATATAAAAAAAATCGAGCGATGTAGACTCACTAACCAAGTAACCCTTCACTGCGGCTCCTCTGAAGACACTTGCGCTGTATACGGCTCACGCCAACTGCTCTTGCCAATGCTAGGTCAGGGCGCTGTCACTCGCTCTGAGACGGGGAGGAGGCCTCCACCTCTGCTCAAATTTTTCCATCCCGAAGGCATGGTCTGCCTTCACCGGCCTCGTTCAGAGTGCTGGTGAGCGACCAGCTGCAAGGAGCAACTCTGGAGGAACGGGCTCTCTGCCTTTTGTGCAGCCGAGTTCTGTTGAGGTCTTGAAGTCTTGCCCTCTCTTGATCTATTGTAATAATCTAACCATATTTGTTTCCTTCCGCCACCTTTAGTAGTAAGTAATAGAAAGATTTTATAAGAAAATTAAATCTTAGATTTCATTCTTACTTGAGTATCGGACTTTTAACATTTCCTTTTTATTCAAAATAAATTCCCTTGCTTTCAATGCAAAAATATTTAAGAGTTAAATAACCATTTAAAACGTGAGGTAAATTATTTAAAGATAGAAAGCATCCAAAGATTATGATATAACAGTGCTCAGATTATAAAACCCTCTTTAATTATCATGTGCTTCATAGTGTAGCTTTAAATATAAATTAGCGAAATTATGTGAGTGTCTAATATAATTAGCGAGATAATTAAGTATGTCAATCTTCCAAATGGATCCGCAAGTACTTATTGCCGCACGATACTCTCAAGCCATTTTGCTTCTATCAGGGCTAGGATTACTGCAGATAGCAGCAAGAGGACTCTGGTGTTGCCACTCTCTACGTAGAGCATTGTACAGTAAAAATCAGCCTTTCAAGCCCTCCTTGCAAGCGATGCTAAGAAAGCTTGCTCTCTACATTCTGTAGTGCAACTCAGGATATGCTCATAGTAGGTAATCCTGTATCGAAAATCGTCTTGACTCTAAGTCCTGTTGTCTTTGCCAACATCTCAAGCCTCTTAATGCTTTCTTTTCATCGGATGTCTTCCATGTCCATCTGTTTTGGATTGATATCCACCCTATGTCCCTTATGTCGGTCCTCTTTTCCGATAGAAGTTTGCTATTAAGAATGTCAAACACAGTGATTTAAATAAGTTCTAAGTTGGAGTCAGCCGCACCATAAAGGTAATAATCAATTTTAATATTGACTATATGTGGTTATTGAATAATTAGATTATGGTAATAAGTAGCATTTTTTTCCTTTGATTTTTTTAAAGTAAATTATGGAAACTTTATTGTTATAAAAAACTCTGTAAGGAATACTAGCTGGAGCTTCAGAGTAAAGTATCTCCTCGCTTTAAGATATTGCCACCCGAAACAATAAAGTTAAATATGCATATAGTAGGAGTGTAATGAGTTAAGCTCTGCTTCACAGCGCTCGAGAGAATGAACCACGATCCTCATCTATGTTACTAATAGGAAGCGATTGTCATTAATTTGCGTTATTACAAATATAATCAATTCTTATTCTAAATGGAATCTTCAAAGACGCGATAAACGCGGAAGCGGAAGTTCCAGGATTTCGACCCTACTTACTCTTCCCTCCTCGCACAGCAGTTTTCGCATTTGCACATTTCGGACATGATCCTAAAACCCTACTTGGAGAGTAGGCTCCCTCAGATTAAATCGAAGGCTATCAAGAAAGCCAGGCCATTCAGGCTGAGAGTTCGGCAGGTAATATCCTACGAGCAACAGCTCTCTTCAGTTTATCTAAGATATGGATCTCTCTCTTCGGACAAGCATCCCAAGCTTACCTATCCTGCAGTTGCAAATATTCTTGGACTCCGCACATGCGCGGTTAATATGATAATTCAGTGTTGGCGCAAGAATACCTACACGGTTGTGGTCAACAAGAGCAAGAGAGGACGCCAGCCTCTTCTCCCCCGGAGACCGAGCAGCGAGTCACATCCATTAAAGTCCTCAAAGAAACAGCCCATCTCAACCTGGAGCAGCGCTGCCACTACCTCCACCTCCACTATGGGATACCACTGCTTTCAACTTTCGGGCTAAGATAAGTGTACAGACGCAATGGAGTTAAGTACCGCGCTGCTGGATACGCTTACATACGCAAGGAGAAGAAGGAGCGGGAGGCTCAGGAGAGGCAGCAGGATTTCTCCAAGCGAGTGACCCGGTGGATCTACGAGGGCCGTCACCTGGGCTACATGACGAGTCGACCTTTAACGCGTGGAGTCTCCCAACGAAGCTGGCTCAAGGACGCATGAAAGTTCAAATTCCCCGCAAGCGCGGCAAGTCATGACTGTTTCGGGCTATCAGTGAGACTGGGGGCCTTCTTCACTCCAAACCACGTTGGCAGCAACAAAATCGGGCACTTCCTTGCATTCCTAACCCAGCTCGCTCCGCGCCCCACACTAGGGAGGTCCTTCTCATGGACAATCTATCCATCACAAGAGCAGCAAGGTCCCAGCTTCCCGCCTGTTGGCTGTTCTATTGATACCCACCCCCTTACAGTTGCTCTCTCAAACCCCAAACGAACGGCTTGGGTGCTCAAGCAAACTGGGGGAAGGCCACGGCTCCCACTAAATTATACTGGCATCCCAATTATAAAGCAGAAATATTTAGAATCATTATTCCACTTACGCAATTAACTTCGATCACTTCCTATAAGTTAAATATAAGAATTATGTTTAATTTTGGATCACGAGAAGAAACTGAGTTATAGAAATTGCAATAATAAAAAGTTATTGTCTTTTTTAAGCCACTTAAAAGGATATAAGCATATTTACTCGAGATATATGATATAAAGTGATCAATTCTAGCTTTACGAATCATTTTCTAATGGGATTGTTAGTCATCTTGCCTACTAAGCTGATGAAATATTTACTATTTGCTATTATTAGATTGGAAAAAAATATTTACTATATTTTATTTTATATTTATAAAATGCTATTACAACTTTGGAAGAGCAGAACGATAAAAGGATTCCCTTTCGCTAACATCTGACTGCGAAATACTTTCTAGACTACTCCCAAAAATTACTCTTAGGTCTCTTTCTCCCTTTTCTTGTGCTATAGTAGCAATTATTTGCTGAAATATAACTCGATAGGGCAGCATATCTTTAGTCAAAGAAAGAAGGGAGATAATTTGAAGAGCAATTTGAACTTCTTCATCGCAACTATCATATAGTACAAATTAATTAAATCAAAATCTTAGTCAACACATATACAAATAAGAGTCTCATTGTTGGTTAAGTCTCATGCTCTTTTAATTTCTTAAGGCCCTACCAGAAAAAAGTAGGTAGTTAGTCTGAAATCAAGGAGCAAAATGGATGAAGGGAAGAAGAGTCAATTTATATTTAAAGAAGAATTTGAAGGAGCTATACAGATAGACTAAGACTTTAAGAAAACTGTTATTCTTATAAAGAATTACTTAAGATTTACAATACTGGATACATCAAATTTCGTAAAGATCATCGATTATGTTCAAAATAATAAGACTCCGTATACTTTAAAGCTAAAACTATATCATCATGTTAAAGTAGTTGCTACGTGAGAATATGAATAGTAAGATAGATGAATAGACTTGGTAAATGAGCTCAAAAGCACCAAGCTTAAATAAATCCTAATACATTAAATTTAATAAACATTAAATTTTAAACCAAACTTAATAAATTGTATAAATGAGATGGCCGAATTTTATCTAGATGATAAACTAGAATAGTTAGGTTTTGATATTTCAATTTTTGTAAATTAAAAATATAATGATTCTCAAAATCTGACTGTACCTTTCTTTAAACAAAAATAGCATTTGTTTGATGCAGCATAAGTTAGAAATGACAATTAAATTACTCTCAATCCATGAGAAACTCAATTAAATATATCTATAAAAAAAAAGTTAATGAAATCTAAATGAGGGAAATAAGAATCCACTCTCTCATTCTCTTAAAGCATATAAAATAATAGGAGAGATAAGCAGATTGAAATTTGTAAAAATCGAATAGAGATTTGTTTACCGATTGCTAATTAAACATGATAGTTAATATTAAAGAATCTAAGGATGTGATGCTTTCAGCTTTTAATAAAAATAGGTACAAAAATGAATATTTATCCTAAATTAATATTTTACATATTTTTAAGTTTGACAAATAAAGTGAAGGAATGAATATGATGATCTGAATCTGATAACTAAAATGCTGTTTTGCTTCAACAATAGTACTCTAAATAGCCCACTAAGCACCTTACCTCCAAGTTGCAATCTATCATTAAAAACCTGCAGTATTATTTATTAAAGTGAAATACGATTAGTTGATTGCAAAAATTCATACAGAACAAATTGAATTTTAATATAAGTAAATGCAACTGAATATATTTTGCTTTCCCCTTGCTTAGGTTTTTCCTCTATTCCTTTTTGAGATTGAAGTAGTTTTATTTATTTCTGAATTTTCTGAACTCAGTTTTAACTTGCCCTCCAGCCTACGTTTTGCTCTTAAGTTCTTTAACAGTAAATGTTTGAATATCTTACAAAAGTATTAAGGTGCGAGGATTACCTCGTTGCTGTCTATGTATACTTGGCAATTTGGTAACGCTAGAAATAAAAAAGCCTTTTGTAATTGAAGAATTCTAACTTGCCATCTACTTCAACCAAAAATACAGATAAATGAAAAGATTTATAGGTTACATAGTGTAAATGATGGCTAAACTTAGAATTTATATCAATAATAGGATAGTTAGCTTCAAGGTTTACTTACCTCTAAGGTTTTCAGATGTTGTTTATCAGAAACAGAAGTGATGAGAGAAGGGCTTGAGAATTCCCTCCTCTGCCATTGTTCATTTGTAATAATTAATTTAAATTCTAATTATATTCCTTTTTAATATATTATGGTTGTGGCCCCCTTCATCATATTTTAACTAACTTGATTTTTTTTATTTTTTGTGAAAATTTTAACTTATTCAACCCCAAAAATTAAAATTTGTTTTTAATAAAAAAAAGATTTTGGAATAAAATAACTTAAAAAAAATATTTTTTAATGAATGTTTTTTTGAAATTCAAATTTTAAGAAAAATAAGGAAAACATCCTCGCAATTTCTGAACTGCTTAAATCGGCTAAGATTCAAATTTGTAAGATCAAGATGCTTAAGCAAGCTTTAACAAATATTAAATCCAGTCAATACTTTATAAATTATTAATTAATTATATATTTTGGGAAAGTATTGCTAATGAAACTTAAATTTTGAGAACATATTAGACTAGTTTTGTTCTTCCTCTTAGCAGTTGCAATTAAACTCAGAATTATTTTTTAATAGGGCTTTAGCCTAAAATTTTAATGATTAATTACAATAAACAATAAAAAATATGATTTAACTAATATCACTGAAATAATTTAAATTGCAAATAATTAGCCTATTTTCATTTTAATAGGATTTAAAATTAATTAATTAGTTTGCTTTATAGGCTCTTAAAAAATTTCTTACATTAAAAGAGCATATTGCTCTTTAAGATCGAAATAGAACTGGATTGCGTATCATACATAGGTATTTTTCCTCTTTCGTTATATTTATCAACGATAATGAATTAAAAAATAAATTGTTGATTAATTAAAAATTTTACCATTGATATTTTTATCTATTATTTGAGAGATTTTATTTGCTATTGCTTTCCTCTGATTAGATAAAGAGAGCACTATTTAACCAAAAAGACTTAGCAAGCAAAGCAGCGAAAGAGTTTTGTAATACGATCTGAAAAGGGCAAGCAACGACAAATATTTCAAGAACTAATTAAGCCTAGAAATGCATTAAAATAAAGTTTAGAATAAGTAGAGCCTTCTGAGCTCATAACTATAAACTGTGTAATCGACAATTATGATATGATGCTAACTAAAAGCTTTCTTAAGGATATAAGTTGCAACTTTACTCTATAATCTTTACTTTTCAATTACTCAGAGTTATGAAAGATGACTAATTGTCACACTTATTGATAGATTTAGGAAGAAAAACAAACTATGCTAGGAGCTTTTACAAGCTGCTATTTGAGCAAAATAATTTCAAGATTTTTTAAAATAGATCGAGTAACTCCAATCGATGAGCTAAATAGATGAGTCTAATATCACTCAGCTAACCCCTTTCTTCAGACATCCATAATTATAAAAGAATTATCCAAAAACCTTGAATGGAGATAGTTCTTGAGACACTACAATAAATATGAGAATTATACCCTCTACTTGAAAAGGCAGAATATGAATGATGTAGACTTTGCTGATAAAGCAGGTCAGAATATATTCTTCAGAGCAGGTTGGGTGGAATGAACCAATGGCATTTACGACTTTGAACTCACTGCTTCTTTAACAAGAGTTTTTATCAGCATTTTAGGAAATATAGGTTCTTAGTCCGCTAATACAGGATCTTTAAAAAATAAATGAGTGTGTTTTAAGATTAGAAAGTAGCACTTAGAAGAATCTCTAAAAGATGTTCAAAAAAACGTTCAATAGTAGAAGGTTTCTACGGTCTCTAAAAGCTCTGAGCATTAAATGATTCTTGCTTTCATCATAGTTGAGAATTTAATGAAAAAGAAAAAGAGAAATAAAATTAAATTTAAAAATAATTTTTTAAATCTTTGGCAATTAAAGTGTGAGTTTTTGGGTTGAGATTATTACCGTTCGATTTATCATTAACATATTTCTTTTTTCAGAGTTTGCAGTATCCATATATCCTTGCAGAGCCCCTATCGTAATAGCAGCAAATCAAAATCATATTAAAATTCAATAAGCTATCGAGCAAGCTCCATATTGAGCTACCTAGCTTGCATTTTAATAGCCAAAATTTTACTATTCTTCATTTATTATTTTATATTTTTGCTATATCGAAGACGAGTAAGATATATGCAGAATTCTGAAGGGTATCTTTTCCGTAATGAAATAGATGAAAATGTTTTTATTTCGCTTAAAGCTCCTTCTGCACCAAGATATCCATTATTCTTTTCTCAAGTATGCCAAGTTTTGAATCTTCAATACAAACCCGGTTAAAGCACGGAGCTTAAGTGTATGACAATGAATGAAGCAAAATGTTGTTGCAGTTTAAGATGCGAAAAATAGTGCATTCATCTCATAATCTTACGTTTTAATTCCTATAATATAAATTGCGGCAATGAACTTTAAAAAATAGGCTTCGGAAAACTGTAGCGTCTCTATGAAAATTCTTTTGAGTAATTATATCTCAGCCGATTTTGTAACTGCAAAAGGTTAGTGAATTATGGAAATGGATCTTTGACTTTAAAGTAAGGAGGCCTTTGAAGATAATTTAGAAATCTTAGAGAAGGTATCATACATTCAATATCTTATCCTGCAAAGGGAAACTAGGATATGATCTAAAATTTAAGAGTGGTATTTTTATATTATTAATTAAAAAGGAGACGCTTTAGTAATGAAATGGAGATTGCCACTCAAGCCTATCAAACAATAAATTGCTCAATGCTATGGTATGATAAAAATATTCTGCTTTTAACAATTCAATTAGAAAGTAAGAAAATTTAACTATAACTATTTTTTTCTTACAAGATAGCTTAAATTAATTGTATAACACCAATAAGGGGTAAATATAGTTCTCGCAAGATGCAAAAAATAATTAACATAATTCTATATTCAAAGGTAGGCATTATTGAGATTTAGACAAAAGTTTCTTCTCTTAAAGTTCAAATTTGTTAAAACTTCGAAAGATTATACTTTAATAATTAATCATTAATCTCAACAAGTTTATTTTTATTTATTACTCAACGATTTCTAGCAACAAGAGAGATTAATAAAACAAAGTAGAAAAACTAAGGGTTATTGTTAGGTTTCCTTCTTAATGTGGAGATTTGTTATTCTTGGAGGTCTCCTTTAGTCCTAAAGTTCATGCTTCTCTCGCATCATCAAGAGCTGTTATTCCTTTTCCAGGATCTGCCACTTCACTTCCGAGCACTGCTTTCTGGATGTACTTCAACTTTTTTAGTATATTCTAAAGCTATAACTTTTAGATTTACTTCTTCTCTAACTGCTCCTTTTAAAGACTTTCCTTCTCCTATTTTCTTTAAGTGGGCGTCTTAAGTATTTCCTCTAGCTTATTGAAGAGAAAATAGGCAAAGTTGATTGAGGAAGTATTGAGATACTAAACTGATCTATTACGAAATGAAACCTTATTTTTCAGATTCTCTTTGGGATCTATGTTGGAATTGTAAAGTGAGCTTTTCATGATAAAAGAGATATAGTGTTAGCCTGCTTGAATTCCCTTTACTTTAAGATCCTCTACCTTTGACTTAACGAATATTCATGATCTATAGTATTCTCTCCTTCTATCATTAACTTGCAATGTTCTTCTCCTCCATTTGTTCCAGTTCCTTACTCTAGACCTGCTCCTTTATTTCCAAAGAAGTAAATATTACGCTTAATATCATACTCTCGAATTCCATTTTTCTATTAAAAAACAGTAGAAGCTGTCTCTCCTCCTTCATACATAGATGCTTCATTATGCTCTACTCATTCTCATACTTCAAGGAGTGATCTTTACTCATTTTCAGTTGGTGGAGGCCAGTAAGAATTCCAAAGATTTCATCCATAATTTAAAATATTCTCGAATATAATTATTAAATAAAGGTTTCTTTAAGATCAGCTGTTTAAGGATTCTATGTTCCTTTATGTTTCATTTTACCTATAGTTATGCTTCATCGATTAGCTATCGTAGTCTTTTAACTTAGAGCTCTTAAGCCTCATGCTCTCTTTAAAAATGATTTTATTTTTATAAAGCTGAAACTGCTACGCCTTTTGAAACTTAATCGATAAAATAAAATTGTGATCTTCATATTATTTTATAATGTAGATGAATAGAAAAAGGCATCTTGGATTAGACATTCTGACTAAGACGAGTTTTTAACTCTCTGTGGTTCATAGCTTTAGCATTCAAGAGTTTCTGAGACTTAATATTGCTTTGAAATTTACTAAATCTTCTATTTATATTCTGATGCAAGAATTGGATACATCTTGGAGATTTGATGATAACCCTCGAGCTATTGCAAAGGATTTTAAAATATTAAGATTTTCCAGTGGTAGATAAAGGCAATCACTCAAGCAATTTAAAAGCTGGGTGAATTTAACTCACTTTTGACTATAATGAAGAAGATGAAGGGAATTTCTCTAATATACTACTTGTAGATGCACTTACTTCATTTAATTATAGGTTGAATACGAATGCTTGTAGAGGGCAAAAATTTTAATAAATAATCAGTTTAAATAATAGGCAAAATTTAAAAAAATGAAGTTGGAAAGTGGATTGAAACAATTTGAAAATACTCTATGTCAAATTTACTGCCTCTTATCTTTAAAACTCCTCTTTTATTGAGTACTCGATAATACTTTTCAACACTGAATAGGCAATAAGTAAAATAGGGGGGAAATAAATTATTCTTGCAATTTATAAATTTAGATAAGAGTGGAGGAAGGCAGCTAACAAATTTAAAATTTTTCAAGGAATGATCAAATGCAGCCAAAATATTGCAATTGAGTGTAAAAAGAATATTAAATATCTTTTAAGTGAAAATTAACTGCCACTAATATGGATAATTAAAGAAGAGAAGACTAAGAAAGACTTGAGTAAATTATTCATCAAACTATTTAAAATTAACAGCCAATTATATTATTTAACCAATTTATTTTACTATTAAACTAATCACTTATCAATTAAGAAAACACTTTGATCTTATTTCTAAATCGATTTACTTCACTTATTTCACTTTCGCCCTAATATGATAGATATAAAGAAAAGAAGACTAAGAAGGACTTAGTAAATTATACAAAACTTTTAATTTCCTGCTTATTTTGAGTCCAAAAAAACACAAAAATTTTAAGTGTGAAAGAAACTCTAGTAATTTTAAGACACAGTTTTTAAGGTTAGGTATCGATCTTCTTAATGACCTCGGCTCTCTGCTGATCCATTTCCTAAAGTCTATGAAGGACCTTCCTCTTTAATTATTAAAATTAGATTACTAAAATATCACTTGCCTAAAAAAGTAATATCTATAAACTCAATCTCATTACTTTGCTCTTGTTTTTAACCAAATTACATCAATTAAACTCGGATTCTAGTTTTGGCCTAATACATTAAATAACGAAAAAGGAAGTTTCTACTTTCAAAAATTGTATAATGACTAAATTAAAAAAAATTATTCTGATAGTCTATTAAGTCTTAAGACAATAGAGAATTCTCTTGGGCCTTCGTGCCGGTTGAATAAGATCTAAATTGCATACATTATCAGTCCTTCTTATACTATTTACCATCCCCTACACCTCAATAGTACTGAAGGTGTTATAGCCAGTCATTGAATTCAAGCTTGAGGACTTGTACTGTTTGTTTGACGAAGAGCGCAGTAAAATCTTTGATATTTTTAATACCTAATAAATATTAGTAAATTATTGCATCTTAGCTCATAAATTTCTATTTTTGTTTCAGATTCGGAGATATAGTAGCTGTAGTAAAAAATGCATTCTAAATTTTTTATTAAATTACAAATCTTTGATAAAGATACTTTCAGATATAGGATGATGGTCGCTTAATCTTAAACTCATATTATACTGATGAAATCTAAGAGTGATAAATTTTAATGAGAAAGGAAGCAAGCGCTCTATTAAATTTTAAGCTGGATAATTCATAATGGCC
Source organism: Tetmemena sp. SeJ-2015 (assembly GCA_027382625.1). Taxonomy (NCBI): domain Eukaryota; phylum Ciliophora; class Spirotrichea; order Sporadotrichida; family Oxytrichidae; genus Tetmemena; species Tetmemena sp. SeJ-2015. The sequence continues at coordinate 52,164 of JAJKFJ010022622.1, forward strand.
ATAAAGCAATTCGACAAAGATGCAACAGCATTGTCTTGTGTCTCAAATGATTAGCATCCAATTCTTGAATTACTTCGGCTAGGATTATTCCAATCATCAAAATTATATATTATTTTAATTCTACCTTAATCTGCCAAGAGAACTTTTAAGTAACTTTTGAGGATGAGCTTGATGTCAATCTAGCTGGATGTCACTACATCTTAAGCAAGTTACACTTAAATTGAAAAGTTGCTAGATTTAAGGTTGTTTCTCACCAGAAAGATATCACTTATAATATAATTTAAGGAGGCAATATTAAATGTATTAAGAGCGATAATGCACAGCATCCAGTAAACAAATAGTGAAGCAAGTTGACAATAAAACAAAAATACTTGAGGCTTTGCTCTCAACGAGTTAGAAGTTATGTAGTTACAATGGCCTAACATCTTAATACTTCACTCATTAATATCCTTATAGTTATTCAAACTATGAATAGCTTCACCAATTTATCTTTTATCGAACAACATTGGCATGACTATCAGTACTTTCCTGACTAAAGGATAAGAGAGTTCGGTTATGTGTATTCAAAGCAGCTAACAAAACTAAACTCCAGAGTTTGTTATACCAAGTTATGTGAGTTAAATTGATGATAAGTTTGCTCAGATGAAATTCAGCGAAGTGAAAAGATACCATATATGAACGAAGTAGGCGTACTCACTCAAAATTTAAGATAAAGAAAGTTATCTATAAGCTACCCTCTATCATTTATATAATTGTTACTTAAGATGTGTATTGCAATAAAAAAACATACTAAAAGCTTTTCTAGTTGCCATATCCCATTTGAAGCTATAAATTTTATTTAAAGTTATTAACAAAACATATATATTCAATAGCAAATAAAGAGATGATAATTTCAATTAGTTATTTATTGTCTAGTTCTTTTTTAATTTGATAAAAGTTTGTTCTTCCTTCATTATTTTAGATGCTATTAAAAATTATAATTAATGAAAATCAGAAATTTCATAATACTTTTTACATTTTATGTGACTGCTCAAGCTCGCTCTTCTTTGAGTGAGGTTTATGATTTCCTCAAAGGATAGAAATATCTAAAAATTTAACTCTCTATAAAATTTATAAAAATTAAACTTAATTGTAGCCTGTCTTGTGATTTAGTAGTATTATTAAATTAAATTTTATTCCGATCAAGTTTTGAGCAAAACAGACTTCGCAATAGTTATACTCATCCTCATTTGAATTGTTGTAGCGCTAACTATCACTCTCACAAACTTTTTAGAGGGCAAGTAATTGAACTTGAAATGATACAAAAGGAGGATCTGTCTAGTTGTTATTAACTATAATCCTCTCGCTTTTATGCAGGTGTTGAAGGTACTTTGAAGTGTTTAAAAATACCTTCTACAAGATATTGTCGATTGAGTACTAAAATTCAAAGACAACTATTGCAGAATTAGAATTGTGGAACTAAACTACCACTTTTTGGGTGAAGGCAGAAGCTGAAAGATACATTCAGGTAAGATTTAGCTATATTTGCTTATTTCATTGTAGTCAATCTGAGACAGTCCGAAGGTCATTCATTAAAAATGAAGAAGTTTCCCTTGAACTAATTATCATTTATTGCGATTTGGTTTAATTTTTTCTATTCGCAATCTTATAGAACTTCCGAATCCTTTAAAGATCTGAGCTAAGAGTTGATAAATGCTTTATTAGGAAAGCCATTTATAATTCATAATTAATTAAATATATGTTTGATATATAAATTCAATATTTGACTATATCAACTTAGCAACTAATTCTGACAACGAATTGCTCAACAAGTTGTTCAAAACCATAGAGAGCCATATATAATAACTGAAAACGGTACATAGAGACGCAATTACAGCTCCGATTCTCATCTTGACTAGAGTTTAATCATAAAATTCGCCAATCAATGGAGATCCTATTCGAAAAAGGAAAGAAGTAACTCTGGAGGGAATTGCTTGTTTAGCATGAAATTCATGATACATGATGATGATAATAATTATTAAAATAAAATAAGTGAATTGGATCGTGGGTTGTAGAAATAAGATTAATCTTAATTAAAAGGCGAAAAACATCATCTAGAAGAAAATTGTCAGACATTAAAGAAAAAGTGGGGGGGTGAGATTATAATATTATTAAATAGCAAAAGATAAGATTTTAATTAAATAATGAGACCCCATTGGTTTATCACAGATCTATTTAGAGTAATCTAATTAAACATTAGATTTTTAATTTTATCTCTAAGCATTATATTAAACACTAATCAATATTAGTTTTAATCTCAAATATCCAATCATTTATCTCTAATCATTAAATTTTCAATAACGTTTCTAATTTATTTCTACAACCCACGATACAATTAACTTATTTGATTTTAATAATGGAGGTGAATTTCAGGATAAATTATTACTGTTATATATTTCAAAAATCTATAACGATTCAACTGTATTTCATAGCCATTTTTAATTATCAAAAGGTCAAGCTGCTGCTTTCAAAATTAAAGCTCATTATGCCAAGAATGTAAAGCCAATCTCTTTCTTATTTCTGAAGTCCTCATAAAGTTGCAAAACTGTTTATTAGTCTTTCTAAGAACTCATCTAAGTTGGGGAAATGGACTAAATGGTTCTCTCTTTTCAAGCTTTACACCAGGACAATGTTATTGGCCAAGCCATTTCTATCTATCTGTTTTGATCTTATATCTATATAAGATATAAAGCCTCTCGACTTTCCTTGAGGACTTTGTTATTGAAGATTAATACCTTAACAAATTAGAGAACTGATATTCTATTCTCTATCGAAAGGAGTTTCTTAAAGGACTGTTAGCTTTCGTGAGAGTGTCTCCAGAATGGTTTTGAGGATCCTGGTGTTTTATTCTTTCATCTCTTCTTCTTATGAAATTGATAAGTTCTAATAATTTTATTTGCAAGTCTTGATTTAAAAGATTTTAAAGTTTTATTCATTTCAGATGAGGGTGGATTTGAACTAAGTTTCTTACTGCCTCATTAAAGCCGTATTAAAAGTTTCATTAGCTTTCAAGTCCAATTAGCCGATTAAATCACTCTTTAAACTTTCCTATTCTAGCGAGACTGTTTTAAATTGACTGTAGCTAGATAAGTCTGAGTCTTTGTGTGCAGCCTCCCTCCTTACCGTAGTCTTATTCCTCTTTGATCCTCTTGCTTTTAGCACAAGTCCAGCAGTATTTGATCTTGCCAAGCTAGCACACTTTCATACCAATCGATATCTCTGAGTCTCCTTTTGCTTTGCTGCTTTTTAATCTCACATTGTTTCATACTAAATTTATTTGACATCAGTAAAGCAATAATTATGCTCTCATATTTAGCTTTGGCAATGCAATTCCTCCCTTTTCAACCTTTCTCAATAAACTCCTCTAAAATCAAACCTATTTTAGTTATAATTCTTTTTATCTTAATAGAATTTATTTTAAAATCACACTACTTCCAATCCTGCTTATATAATTTTGTTTGATATATTGAAAGACTAGAAAGGGATCCCAGTCCTTGTTAATATATATTTTTGCTGGATATTTTGAAATTATATTTCATTATAAATATATTTCTCACATTTTCAAGCTAGTCTATATTTAAAATATGACTACCACCGGTAAGAATATAGAAATTGAGCGGCTTGACCTCAATTAAGAGCCAGGGAGTTTGAGATCAGCCTTATCATACATGCACACCTCAGCTATCAACCTTGTTGTCTCTTGATTCTCCTTCGTACACATTAGCCTGTGCCTACTATGAGGATGTCACAGAGCTGATAGAGAAGCAGTGTTATGGAAGGGATGGTTAGAAGAAGAGTGATTCAGTGGTGACTTTGAAGGTGGGGGTGGATGAAGTCCTAAATGGGGTTCGAACCCATTCCTGCTGACACTACTTCCCGGCAGACCATGAGGCACACCTTTCTCTCAAAAATTAGTGACTGCTTTGACAATGTGCACGAAGGAGAATTTCGAAAGACAACAAGATAGATGGTTGGGGTTTTTTCGCTAAACCCCATTTTTTTATTCCCCCTTTAACCCGGTGATCAGATGGTCAGATCCCAAACTTTTTTTTATCTTGCTGGTGGACAAATAGTCAGGCTTATAATATATCCTATTTTAAAATAAGAGAAATATATATATAGAATGAATACGAATGCAGAATCGGAGGTAAGAGATATTTTAGATAAATTCAATAGTAGACTGTGACTGAAGACCTGATGTTCAGATGGTTAACGCCTAGATGAGTCAATTTTTACTCCTAAGTTCGAAACCCACGGGTTTAAAACCCTTTTTTAAATTTTTTTTGGGCCAATATTTTTAATAAAAGTAGAATAAAAACAATAGCAAAATAAAAATATTTGAAAAATTTTTAAATTAGTTTTTTTAAAAAAAATGAAAAAAATTTTAAATTAGGGAAGAATATTTTGAAAAGAGGAAAATTTTAAAAATAAATAAAAAATTTTTAAAAAAAAATTTCAAAGTTGATAAGTTTTTTTTAAAATTTTGGAAAAAAGATAAAGGAAGTTTTTTAAATTTAGAAATGTTTTATTAATTAAACCATCAGATCTTTTATACATCTCTTTTTAACAATCTCTCTAATCCCTTCATATTCTACCTATATTTAACGTAAATAAAATTTTTTAAACATCTAGTTTAAATTTTTAATAGAACGAACTTCTTTTATTCTTCACTAAAACTCGAAGTTTAAGCTTTTTATCGATGTATAATTATACTTCCATCAGCACATTTTTATTTTCCATGTTAACTTTGAACTTCAAGCTCTCCAAAGGAAAGAAGGGAGAGTTCTCAGAGTCATTCAAGCGTGATCCATACCTCTGATTTTATAGCTGCTGTCTTCGTCTCTTATCTTGCCCCTTGAGATTTGATTTACTAGGCTCTCTTTTATATTAGATTTATATGTGAAGTTTTAGATATACTAAAATAACCCCACAAATTCTATTTAATCATCTGACTTCGAAGAGTGGGTTAATTTTTAAAAGCATCTCTAAAATTCAACGTGAAAATATTTGCATGATAGGCAATTAATTTCTCACGAAGACTCTAAACAAAGTTTCAAACATGAAGACAGCCTCCTATAAATATTTGTAGGTTCTTCTTCTACAATTAAGAGAATATTTATTTGGTGTCCAAGGAGCCCAATGACTACCATTACTGAATAACAGAAGGCGTTAGCGCAAGAGATTCATGAAACTCAAAGAGAGGTAGTTACCATCATTATCTTAGAATCTTAATTTTATATTTCAGATCCGAAGATTTTAATTTTAAAGTTGTTGAGGATTTGAGGCTTAATATGGTTATTATAAATAATAAAAATATAGCTCTTGAAACTCATAGGGCATCCAATGCACTGCCGATTGTCTTAGAAGGCCTTTGGCCTATATTCCTTTATCCAACAATATATTATAGGAAACTAGCATATTATATTGGTAAATTTAAATTGAAAATTACAGGTAATGTAATCAAAGGAGAAGGAGTATTAGAAGTTAAAACATTTTCAATAAGATGAATTCACAAGGCTTAGATTTAATTAGTCTGACTCACACGTAAATATGTCAACAACCAACCTTGCTTTTCAATGGCTAGAAATCTCGATTTAAAAGTAAACTAGAAGAGATGAATCACCTCATCTATCATGTTTATATCGATCATCGGTACCAAACTAATTTTCAACCTTTACTCCACGGTTCCTGCTGAATAAATTTTGATTCTTCTTTATTTATCATAATATAGGTTGAATAGAGATAGGTTATCAGAGGTTACATATTTGTAAAATAATTCAAATGATCAAGAAGACTTAACAATAATAGAATGATCAATTAGGAGTTATCTCATTTATTTAAATAAATAAAATAAAAGAAGAATCCTTATCTGGAAGCTTGCTCATCAAGCATGCACAGTTCACTTCATATATCATGGAGTAAATGTAGAGGAAGTAAACCTTTTAGTACTTTATCTTATTTTCATTTATATATTGGGTTTAGCCCTAATTTGCTCCAATTAACTAATAAAAACTTGGGGGGGGCCTTTCCTCGTCATCCACTTTTTTTCATGAAAATATGAAAAATCACTATCTAGCCTAAAATCAGCCAAAAATAACAAATCTTTTGTCCAAATTCAAATCCAAAAGGTCTCTCCTTCTCATATTCTTTAATTTTAGAGAATATTTAGGACCTTAGTGAAATTTTCATTTCATAAAAATCAAATTGCAAAGGAATGACAGTATAATTTTGAAAAATCGATTCATTCACAAGTTGAAGATATCTAATGTAATAATAAATTCAAAGTACTCTAAACTATCATATCAAAATATTTGAGTCCTCTTTATTTTTAGTATTACCACACAATCATAATATAATCTAAAATTAATATATAAGTCTAAAGGTTTATTAAATTTACTTTTCTTTTCTCCTTTGAAGTCATGATAAATTATGAAATCCTATTATTCTAATTCTCTTCTAAATATTTCATAATAGAATATCAAGACCTTAGCCTTTAAATAACTTAAAGCCTTTATTAAGGAATTTTTATATCAACATATTAATTTCTTTTGTAAATAATATGTTTTTGCTGTTTTTTATTATATTATTCTAATATTAGGATTAAATGATGAAAATTGTCTGTAGTTTAATCACTTATTATTTAATCAATCTCTTTTATCATTGTCTAATTCATTCGTCCCAAAAAACGAGTGCTAAAACATGAGTGCAAAAACACGAGTGCTAAAAAATGAGTGCTCAAACACAAGTGCTCAACATGATCAAAACATTGGTTCAAACATAACTTCGCAAACAAATTAGCAAATAATTAAGCTTATTCATTTATAAATATTAATTATAAAGAGTTCATGGAAGCTTCACCTTTAAGGTTAGAAAATGAATATTCAAATATTGTTGCAAGGCTGTATATATTTGAGCGATCACATTATAATTCATTATCTTCATTTCTCACTTTCCAGGGACTAGAGCGTGGGCTCTTATCTGGCCGTAGCGCCCTAGAT
>JAJKFJ010022623.1:0-57131 GCA_027382625.1 Tetmemena sp. SeJ-2015
TCTACTCCAGCTTAAAGAAGATTCAGATACATATAGCGCGTTTAATGTGATTTATTAGAATTGTGAAAATTATTATAGGAAGCCTGGGATCATGGAGTTAGATCTGTCTTCCTTTCCTAGTAGTAAAGCAACTAGTAACTTTATTCAAATTCAGCGCAATATATTTTCTTTATTTCAATGGAATAGTTAGAGCTGTTCATTTTTTATTTAAAAGCTATTAAGCAAGATAAGTTCGGAGGAGACAGTGGAGACATTTATTTCATCATCAAAAATTAAATTTAATGCTAACTTAAGATAAAATATGTTTACGCAATTTAGTAATAATTATAATTAATAAATAGTTTTTAAAATGATGACTACATCGTTTACTTTTGCGGAGAAGGAGTAAGTAGCTTGGTGGTGGGAATGCTAGAGGTAAAAGACGATGATTACTTTAAAGTTGAAAAAGGAGACTCTGACTATGCGTAAGTTATTTTAAAAATCAAGCCCCCTCCCTTTTTGTTCTCATTGTAGAATTCTAATGTAGCAACTTTCTTTCTTTTTATTGTATAACTTCAAAAGATTATCTTATAATTTTGATTTAGAAAGATTACCATTAACTCTTTTACGTAATGCTTGCAGATAGCTTCTAAAGATCATAATGAAGTTTACTACATGTTCTGGAAAACGAACTTGATTTATGTTGGGAGATTTCATGTAATAGATGGAGATAATGATTAGATCAAATTCAAAAGTGGACCCGTTGTACAATATTCCTAGAATTAGTTCTATCACGGCTTATTAGAGAAATTCACAAGACTTCTATTTTGTAGGCAGAATAAAATAGCTATCGACAAATGTCTACTCAACCTATGTTGGGCTTTTATTCAAAACTGGAGACTCCGAGAGCTCTATTTCGATATAAATATAATCTTATATAAAATTTATAATACCAACTTTTTCACTTTTAGATAACGGAAGCTTCGTGTTTGAGGATCACTTAAATATTTTTTTGCTAGCTTAAAATTTATTTTAGCATTACTGTGAGTGCCAAAACAAATCCGATGGCTCAAGTCTACACTTATCCAGCAATATCTATAGTATCAAATTTGGTAGACAAAACTTATGTCGCTAGCTCCAGCTCTGCCTCATACCAATATACTTAGTTCACTACTTCTCCCTCCTGCTCTGATGCAACTTTCATGGTTGAAATTCTCACTTCCCCAACTTTTGTTACTTTTTCAGAAAAGGACAGAAAGTTTAAAATTAAGTAATTTGTTTACCTACTCCACTTCAGATGAAAATGATGTAGGAATCTACAATATCACGATGAAAGTAACACTTAACAATGGAGTATCAGCCACTGCCTGGTTCACTCTTATTTAATTTCTCTAACAGTTAAAAGCAAGTGCTCTGCTGCTTCTATAGCAGAACCTTCCTCGATACCTTAGTAAACATACACTGTTAATGATCCAGCCAAATATGTACAATTCCCAATATTTACACCTAATCCCTTTTAAATATCTAATATTGAATTTACTCCCTCTGATATAAATAATAAAAACTGATTGTACGATTACTTATTCTATCCAAAACTCTGATTTCTCCACTCATGATGGCTCTTTAATCAAATTTTAAAATTTAAAAATTTAATGGTGATATACGCAACATCTGAGTCTAAGGTAGGCTCTAATAATTTTTACTTATATGCTTGTTTCACTAACGATCCCACCACATGCGCTCAAAAATCTTTTATAATCGTGGTTTCAAGTTAATGATTTAAATTATTCCCTCTTTTTTAATGCAATGGTGACACATTTACAAAGCCAACTTATACTCCATTTGATTACTATCACAACAGCGATGGAAATAAAACTATTGAGACTATTAGTTGGGTCTAGGCTTTAGCTGCATCATGCCCTCCTATAAATTATTACGTAATTACAGATGGAACTAATGCGCCAATAGATCCCACTATCTTTGCCTTTAATTCTCCTGTTCTTACTATTATGACCACAGATGCTGCGAAAGTTGGAGTTTACGTACTAAGAATCATAGGAGTGACCTCTTCTGGAAGTATTACTTACAAAACAGACACAACCACTTTTTACAGTTAATGTCAAATCTCACTGTCCAACAGCTATTGTAACAGCTACTTCTCCCGGAGATAAAACTTATACTCTTGGAAGCCCAAAAATTACATTTTCATTCGCAGAATGGACTACTGATATTCCTAATTGTGGGCCGTTTATATATGCTGCCACTTTATCAGCCGATGGCTCTGATCTTGTAGCGCCTCTTTCATTCAATTCAACCTCCAGGACTTTCTCTATATCTCTTTCTACAAATTCAAGCTTATGAAGGTATTCATGCTATTACTATTCTGGGAACGCTTATTATGGCTCTTTACATTTTAAGGTTTTAACATTATAGATGTAATATAATTGAAATTAATAATATCAACATCATAAGCGAAATACAATAATTCAAGTACAGATTGCAAAGTTATTACAAGAGGTAAACTCAGTACTTATTTAGATTACTTATTTAATAATTTAAAATACTACTTAATTTATACCGGACCATCAGGAGCAAGTCTTGATCCACTCTTTACGTGGCATACTACTAATAAGACTTTGTCTTACAGAACTCTTGATGCACTGCATGTTGGCCTATTTATTGCAGAAATTAAGAGCTATCAAGGTGTCTATACCGATCGTTTCTTTATATTGCTAGTGTCTGTTTAAGTTACTCTTGATTGCGATTTGTAAAAAGCCACTTAGCCTCCAAATCTTTCTGATACCTATTTTTTCAGTCTTAAATTAATTATTCTATGTGGTAGGAGAAGCCACGAAAGTCATAAACCCTGGCGCATTCACTTTCCTGATTTAAAATGGTTGTCCCCCATATAATTATTCATGCGTAATTTCAGGGGCTATTTGCAATAATCCTATATTTACATATACCGAAGCGACTTAGCATTTAAGCGTTTACTCTACATCAGGAGGCAGTAAAAATAAATTAAGTGGTTCTTATATCCTTTGGGTAATGGCATTTTTCTAATATCAAAATGGCACGTTTTATTACTCTGGAGCTACTATGATTGCGTTGACTATTACGGATAATTGCGCCTTATTAGTTATTTTGAAAACTATTAATAAAAATCAATCTAAACTAACTGATAAATAGCATTTCCTGCAGTACACATGTCTGTATCTTACACTTATACAATTTATAGTGCAGCTCTAAATATCCCATATAATGATTTCACTTTTCCTCTAGCATGTGCTCCTGCTACTCCAGCGCTCTCATATTTGGCTTATGTTGGAACAACTTCAGTACTGTTAACTTCTCATAGTATAGGAGCTCTTCTCACTCACAGTATTTCTCCCAAAAAGTTTGTCGCACTTTCTGGTGATAACGCCCAAATAGGAACTTATACGATAATTTTAGAAGGTACTTTGTAAGATGGGACAGGAAAAAATAATTTATTTAATGGAATAATTAGAGATAGGAAGCAATAGACTTTTACGCTAAATGTTTTGGCAGGTTGTTATGTCTACTATTTTATTCCTTCCAGTATAATGAATTCTGTAGTCTTCTTAGGCTCTCAAACTGACTAAAAATATTTAAAAAGACATCACATTCGAAGAGTTAAAAAAGACTTCAAATATTTTTAGTTCACTTAAGTTGATAACTGTGGATTTGCTGTTACTTACTCATACACTGTGGATGGCTTTGCAACTATACCTCCTTTTGTAGTTAATAGTGATATGATCAGCTCTTTAAAAATTTTGTCATTCTACAGTACCAACACTTCTCATATCACTTTTTCGCCCTTTACAGTAAGAGTAACTGCTCAAAGCACCAACACAAATGGAACTGTCACTAGCACAATTAAAATCTTCACCATAACTTTTAAGTCCCCAAATACTGAGCCACCAAAGTTTTTCCCAACCCTCAAAGATGTTACTTAAATTTGATTATAAGTTACTCTGAACGTCAATTAGAGTTATACTTAATTCAAAGTTATATTTACTTTAGCCCTGCCTGATCCAGTAGACTTTGATGGCGATGACTGGAATCTTGAATCATTTATAATCAGTCCAGAAAAAAATTAAAAATGGAGTTTATCTCTGGCGACTTTCCAGAATTTTAGCTTCAGCCCACAAGCAACTCACATGCTGGCACTTTTAAAGTGTCTATAACATTAAGTGATAAAAATATTGAGCCATTAGAAGGAACTTACAAATTCAACATTAAGGTTCTTCCAAACAACACAAAATCAGATCCAACGAAGAACATCACAGCTATTTTTTTATCTCAGTTCCAATTAATACTACTACCTAGGATGCTGCAAAAGTGTCAGAAAAGTTTACTGCAGAGATCATGAAAATTTCAATGTAGGGACTTGTCACAGTAGCTTTCAGCACTTCTGCTTTGATACCAACCAACTACTCCTCATTCAATAGCTATTAATTTTAAAGCACTATTCTTCAACTGAGATTTTTAACAGCATCAGGTTCTGCTGACAACTCAATTCAATTTACGTGGAATCTCACTTATTTAATAATCATTAATATTTTAGCTCGAAGTTTATGACGATTCAACTCTATTTTGAAGACAGCTCGCAAGTTTATTTAAATAAAATTAAGTTTCCAAAACTGTAAGGATTTAAATTTCAATTATCTTTTAGACTAGCAACAGGCTTTAGATTAGTTTCCTGAAAGCTGAATACTTTATTGAGTAATCAACAGGACTTCAAATTAAATCTAAGTATCAAACTGCCAAGAATTCTCCGAAGCAAGTCTATTTTTATTAAAATGAGAACTGATTGTAAGATTGATGGATCTTATAAATATAGCTGCAACTGCTGCGTTATCGAGTGTAGGAGGGACGGGAGCAGATTTCTTAAGTACTCTTATGTATGGATCTCTGGCCATGAATTTAGTAATGGCTGCATCATTGTCTTTACTGTGGGGCATGATAAATGTTCTTCAACTCATAATCAACATGCCTCTTTAAATAATTCTTATGAATGTGAGCTTCCCACCGAATGCAATTTTTTTCTACAACCTACTCATGAATATGGCAAGTCTCAATGTCTTGCCAGCGGATTCACTAGAGTCTAATGTGTTTACATTTGAGTAAAATTCTGTCCCAGACAATTTTGAACTCATGGATATCTTTTAAATTGACTAATTTATTTCTCCAATCTTAACTTTACAAACGCTATGAATCTGGAAACGTAATTTAAAACCTTGGAAGTATGTTCTTCTATTTGTTAGGACTCATTTCAGTTTTTAAATTTAATTTTAATTTTTGAAGTTATTGTACTTGTATTCTTGATAAAGAAATGGGCTTAGAGAAACTCCAAAGTGAAAAAGGTGTATGACTTTTTGGCTATTAGGTTTATTTTTAACGCTCCTCTGAGAATAGCGTTAGAGGGTTACATGGTTTATTTCATAAATTCATCCCTAAACCTTTACTATGTAAGTTTAAGTCCTTAATAATTTTTTAGATAAATTGGAGCACTCCAACGAATAGATTCTCTTCGCTTCTGGCAATTGGATTAGAGATATTTTATTTATTTTGCCTTGCTTTTCCATTTCTAATTACCACTTTACTGATATCGCAGTTCTTAGAAACTTTCAACTGAGAAAGCTGTAAATACCTACGGTGCTCTATATGCCGATGTAAAATCTAACTAAAAAACTGCTCTTTTCTATAACGTGATCTATGTCTCGAGAAGAATTGTTTTTGCGGGTATCGCATTAATTGCAATTGACTTTCCTGCTCTTCAGATTTAAACTTTGATCCTGAGTAGTTTGCTGACTTTGGTTTATTTGGGTGGTATCAGGCCTTTTTAATTTAGGTTGAATAATAACCTGGAAATTGTGAACGAGATTTGCATATTGGGTGCTTCTTATCACCTTCTTCTTTTTACTGACTATGCTCCAGACGCAGATGTATAATATACTTTTGGGTGGTCTTTAATTGCGATAACCGTGTTCAACATGCTTTGCAACATAGTAATCCAAATCACTTTATAAAAGAACTCCTCGTCTCTATTAAAAAGTACCGATAAAAGATTCAAGACTGGCTAAAGTAGAGAGTTCAAAAAGCCAAAAGTTACGAGTACTCTCCTCAACACTTGAATTCCCAACATAGTGTAATAGATGAAATTAGTTTATATTAAACTGGAAAAGTTAGTAAATAGAATTTGAAGAAGAAAAAAGAGTAAGGTTTTGATAATAGTCAAACAGGCATTAACACAAATAGCATTACCTAGAATGATTAAACAGATGTCTTTACTGAAGAGAATGACAAAATTTCATTGAACTTAACTTAGAAAAGAAGTAGTCAAAATAATTAAAAAGAAAATAAGAGTTATAGAAGAAACAGCCTTAGAAAGATTGAGAAAATTTACAGAAGGGAAAGCAGTCATACATTATAGCAAAAAGGAGATGCTATCACAACAAATGGTTAAAGCATTCAATTGCCAATAATATTTGAATCTGTCTTTAATTAAAGTCCATCTTAGCAGAATAATTTAAAGAACTCTAGTAAGATATTTATACCTTTTTATTTATTTGGCTAAAGTCATTTGTAAAAATCCTAGTTTGGACTTAATGCTGACAATAATGTACCCATGTATTTTAAGAGCTCTAATAATTCCTTCCATTAAAATGGAGAAATGAATCCAAGCAAATCTAATTCATAAATTGATTTTTTCGATGAACTTAACAAGAGTAATAAATCTTTAGTGAAGAACGATTGGATTGAGAACAGCTACCTATATCCAACTCCATAGAACTAAAACATTGAAGAATAGTTTAGTCCATAATCTGTCAATTAGTTTCTCTAAGCTAAATTTTAATCTAGTAGCCAAAATTTGGATAAATTATTCAATCCTAGGCTCTAAAAACAGTCCAAAAAGTTTTGATTTATTATAAGAGTAATAACTAGGTCAAATAGAAATAGGGTAAATCTAAAACAAAGAGAGGTGATCGAACACTATTAAATACATAATCTGCTTTTGAAGATTAGACCTAATCTATTTTCAGTTCATCTAATGCTGAAATAAAAAGCAGATATGAGCCAAAAGTAGCAAATTATTAATTCAGTTAATTAATAAGTTTCCTTAAAGTTTAATAAGTTAAATTATTAATTGATTTATTTTTGCGATAAATTTCTTAAGTTAATTTTTAATTAAAATAGCTTAAGACCCTACTTATGAGGAAGTTGACGCTCTAAAGTTATTGTATGAATCTCATTTAAAGAGAAACCTTGTAAATAAGAAATTAAAAAGGGATATGGAAACTCAAGAACTAGATGCCATTTTTGAATATATTTTAGATGTGACTTCTTCTCTGGAGGTAAACATCGGATTCAAATAAAAGGATCAAGTCTAATTAAGTGGAGAAAGTAAACAAGATATTTATAAAAACTTACTCAAAAGAGGTTAAACTAAAAAAAGTACCTTTTGAAGTTTTATATTCATCCAATTATTCTTACTTTAATATTTCTCAAATTAAATTATTGCATATTTAATATCTAAAACTAATATTGCAAACTCCGATTAAGATAATAATCATTCTCATGTTTTATTTTAAATCATATTGCTGTTGCAGAATTGATTAAGCAAATTTCTACTTTTTTGATTAGTGAGACTTTGTTTCCAAGTGCAAATTAATTAAAATGCCGATCAATTAAGCTTGGGACTTTAGAAACAGGACTCTCTTTATATTTATTTATTCTGAAAGCTTGATATATTTCAAAATAATTAGAAGACGTTTGATATTTAAATAGTTCTTGAGTTTCCATATCCCTTTTTAATTTCTTATTTGCAAGGTCTCTCTTTAAATGAGATTCATACAATAACTTTAGAGCGTCAACTTCCTCATAAGTAGGGTCTTAAGCTATTTTAATTAAAAATTAACTTAAGAAATTTATCGCAAAAATAAATCAATTAATAATTTAACTTATTAAACTTTAAGGAAACTTATTAATTAACTGAATTAATAATTTGCTACTTTTGGCTCATATCTGCTTTTTATTCCAGCATTAGATGAACTAAAAATAGATTAGGTCTAATCTTCAAAAGCAAATTATGTATTTAATAGTGTTCGATCACCTCTCTTTGTTTTAGATTTACCCTATTTCTATTTGACCTAGTTATTACTCTTATAATAAATCAAAACTTTTTGGACTGTTTTTAGAGCCTAGGATTGAATAATTTATCCAAATTTTGGCTACTAGATTAAAATTTAGCTTAGAGAAACTAATTGACAGATTATGGACTAAACTATTCTTCAATGTTTTAGTTCTATGGAGTTGGATATAGGTAGCTGTTCTCAATCCAATCGTTCTTCACTAAAGATTTATTACTCTTGTTAAGTTCATCGAAAAAATCAATTTATGAATTAGATTTGCTTGGATTCATTTCTCCATTTTAATGGAAGGAATTATTAGAGCTCTTAAAATACATGGGTACATTATTGTCAGCATTAAGTCCAAGCTAGGATTTTTACAAATGACTTTAGCCAAATAAATAAAAAGGTATAAATATCTGACTAGAGTTCTTTAAATTATTCTGCTAAGATGGACTTTGATTAAAGACAGATTCAAATATTATTGGCAATTGAATGCTTTAACCATTTGTTGTGATAGCATCTCCTCTTAGCTATAATGTATGACTGCTTTCCCTTCTGTAAGTTTTTTCAATTTTTCTAAGGCTGTTTCTTCTATAACATTCATTATTTTCTTTTTTATTTATTGTATGGTCTACATATTCTAATATTTTTAAGTTAGAGTTCATACATGAAAATTTTGTCGATACTCTTCAGTAAAGACTTCTGTTAATCAGCTAATGTAATCTGCTATTATGAGTGTTAGATGACCTGTTTTGAACTTACTGATCACAAAAACTTACTCACTTTACTTTTGCTGTCAATTACGTATTTGACTAACTTTTCCAGTTTCATCTATTACAGCTATGTTGGGAAATTCAAGTATTGAGGAGAGTACTAGTACTTTTGGCTTTTTGAACTCCTCTAACTATTAGCCAGTCACTTGATTACTTTTTATCGTTTTTTTTAAATAGACAAGAGGAGCAACTTTTATTGAAAGTGATATATATTATAAAAGCAATTCAGTAAAATTTAACTTCAAATTTTACCTTTCTTGTTTACATCTGCGTCTGGAGCATAGTCAGTAAAAAGAAGAAGATGATAAGAAGCACCCAAAATGCAAATCTCGTTCACAATTTCCAAGTTATTATTCAACCTAAATTAAAAAGGCCTGATACCACCCAAATAAACCAAAGTCAGCAAACTACTCAGGATCAAAGTTTAAATCTGAAGAGCAGGAAAGTCAATTGCAATTAATGCGATACCCGCAAAAATAATTCTTCTCGAAACATAGATCACATTATAGAAAAGCGCGGACTTCTAATTAGATTTAACATCTGCATATAGAGCACCATAGGTATTTACAGCTTTCTCAGTTGAAAGTTTCTAAAACTGCGATATCAGTAAAGTGGTAATTAGAAATGGAAAAGCAAGGCAAAATAAATAAAATATCTCTAATCCAATTGCCAGAAGCGAAGAAAATCTATTCGTTGGAGTGCTCCAATTTATCTAAAAAATTATTAAGGATTTAAACTTACGTAGTAAAGGTTGAGCGAAGAATTTATGAAATAAACCATGTAACCCTCTAACGCTATTCTCAGAGGAGCGTTAAAAATAAACCTAATAGCCAAAAAGTCATACACCTTTTTCACTTTGGAGTTTCTCTAAGCCCATTTCTTTATCAAGAATACAAGTACAATAACTTCAAAAATTAAAATTAAATTTAAAAACTGAAATGAGTCCTAACAAATAGAAGAACATACTTCCAAGGTTTTAAATTACATTTCCAGATTCATAGCGTTTGTAAAGTTAAGATTGGAGAAATAGATTAGTCAATTTAAAAGATATCCATGAGTTCAAAATTGTCTGGGACAGAATTTTACTCAAATGTAAACACATTAGACTCTAGTGAATCCGCTGGCAAGACATTTAGACTAGCCATATTCATGAGTAGGTTGTAGAAGAAAATTGCATTTGGTGGGAAGCTCACATTCATAAGAATTATTTAAAGAGGCATGTTGATAATGAGTTGAAGAACATTTATCATGCCCCAAAGTAAAGATAATGATGCAGCCATTACTAAATTCATGGCGAGAGATCCATACATAAGAGTACTTAAGAAATCTGCTCCAGTCCCTCCTACACTCGATAACGCAGCAGTTGCAGCTATATTTATAAGATCCATCAATCTTACAATCAGTTCTCATTTTAATAAAAATAGACTTGCTTCGGAGAATTCTTGGCAGTTTGATACTTAGATTTAATTTGAAGTCCTGTTTGCATCTTTAATTCGAATAGTTTTTATCTTTTAAAATTTCAGTCATTTAATTGCACTAAATGTTTATAATAAATATTAAATGTTAATGAAGAAGATTTTAGACAACTACTATATTAATGCATTTATGAGTATAAGATTCTAATTTAAAAAATTAACTCTTAGATATTTTATGTTTTATTTAGGAGCTATAGAATTCTCTTCTTACTTGAAGCTCCATTTAAAAGCTAGATTATCTAAAATTTATATTTTAATATATTTTTATTGGTTGCAACCATTTTTTATTCTATATAAACATGATAAATAAATTAGTCTTTATTATTTAATCCATCTTTCAAAGATTTTATAATTAATAAACTTGATATTTATTTTAAATTGCTTAAAGCTTATTTGTAAGATATTTATATCAATAAATGACTATAAGTATGAAATATCTTTGTTGGTGATCAATTAAAGAATTTAATAATCTTTTAAAAAAATAAAGGTTATTTTCTATAAAACCGCCTTAAAAATAAAGTTTTCAATCTCGATGTTCTTAAAAATTGTTGATAATTTCTAAAAAATAAAGAATATGAGTTGGATAGGCGTTTTGAATTTGAATTTGGACTAAAAGTTGGTGCTTTTTGCTGATTTTGGCTAGATCGCGGTTTTTCATATTTTCATGAAAAAGTGGATGACGAGGAAAGGCCCCCCCCAAAGTAAGACTTAAAAAGAAAAGGGATAGCAAGAAGAGGTAGATAGAGTGAGAATTTTGACGAAAATCTGCATATTGGTTGTTCCGACCATTAAAAATTAATTTAAAGTATATTTAATCAGCCAAAAAATATATATCACTTTTTAAGAGTTGATCTCTCTTGATTCAAGATTTGTCAACCCTCAATCACGCATTAAATTCTTCAGTTTATTATCTTGAACAATAAAAAGAAAGTGTGATTCAAACAAAATAAGAAAAACTAGCTATCGAAATAACCCCCCTCTAAAACTAAGAGACTTAATTATAGTAAATCAAATTTCCTAATTTTTTTTGGAAAACTATAATTACCTTGAGATGGATATAAAGCTTCTCGTTCAAAAATCGCTCATAGAAAAGTTTGTCGAGGATCCAAAATTAATGATAAATTGTCAAGATTATTAAATAAATCTTGAGTAAGAAAAATTAGAAAAGCTATTTAAGAATAGAGAATTAGACTCATTAAATCTAGAGCTTAAAAAGTTGAATATCAATCAAGTCCTCAATATACATTTCAGAATGTCTAAAGTATTGACAACATTGTAGTATAATATGAAAGATAAACTATCCATTCTTAATCTCTGCTAAAATTGCTGATAAGATTAGTGATTAAAAGCAAGACATTTTCAAACAAATGATTCTAACTCTCAACAGATATTTGTAAGATAATGACATTCCCTATAACCCTCACTTTATTGGACTACTATCTGAACTATGTCCATTGATACTTAGGGAGAATAATTAATTAGAGGAACACTCCGCTGCAATAGAAACTTATGTCAAAGAGCTTGGTTTTAATCCTATTGAGTCTGAACTGATTTCTAAAAATCCTAAAAATTTCTTTTGGCCTGGCTTCATTAAGAAACTTTAAAGTTGTTGTCAAAAATCAAAATAGGTATTGATAGAATTCATTTCTAAAATATAAGTTCTCTCCGATCCCTATGTCAGTTTAGACGAGCTCTTAGAGCTCCCTAGATGTCGAGACATTTTATTTGCACTTATTAATAAGAAAGAAAAAATAAAGCTACCTCTTGAAAGATGCTTGGTGATTCTTTAATCAATAAAAGATCTCCAAAAACAAGACATCTTCAGAAAAAGTTGAGAATGTTTGTGACTAATATAAACACAATGAATATTAAGCAACAATCGCAGCTACAGTTTTGAGCTGCTCAAGTAGCACTATCCAATGCCATCTGCCAACTGCATCTGGTAAAACTTGGATTATTATAGGTTGAATACGAATACTTCATTGAAGGCGAATGTTTTAATAAATAAACAGTGAAATAATAAGCATTTCCAAATTAAAAGGAAAGTGGATTGAGTCATTTTAAAAATGCTCTAGATCAACTTTACTGCCTCTGATCTTTAAAGTTACTCTTTTATTGAGCCGCTCTACAAGACTTTTCTACACTAAATAGGCAATAAATGTAATGCATAAATATATTCTTACATTATATTTTTAGACTGAGTGGGGAAGGTAGCTACCAATTACTCAAGGTATGATCGATGCAGCCAAAATATTTGCTTATTGAGCAAGGATTTTAAGAATTTCTTATGTAAGCATCTTTTTAAGTAAAAGATTAACATGCTCACTAATATGATAGATGCCCAAAGAAAGAAGGCCAAGAAGGACTTGAGTAAATTATGCATCAATTTACTTAAAAGCCCAACTACTACAATTGGATTATTCGCAGTACACTTCATTTTATATGAAAATACTCTTCTGAGTCATTGCATTTAAAAGTTGTTATTTATTAAAACATTCGCCTTCGATGAAGTATTCGTATTCAACCTATAGTTTAATCGCAGAATATTGGAAATAGAGAGGAAAGAAAGTTTTGATTTTAGTCCTAAATGATATCCTCAAAACCTAGGCACAGAGATAACTTCTGCTTCATGGAATAAATTTGAGTATTGAAACTATAGAAAAAAAATTTTATGGTTAAAAGAATGTTCATGAAATCACAATCGTGGATGAGTACGACTAGATCATTACAGCTCATCCATTTAATGTAATTCAAGGAAAATTTTTTGGAATTTGGGATATGACTCTAACACAATGTTATCTATTTAGCGCTACTTGTGATCCTGGCATATAAAGGATCATTCAAAAAACTTTAGGATAAACTAAAATCCTTTCATTTTAAAGTGAAGTTGAGTATGTGTCAGGAATTCAGTAAGACTTAGGAGGAGACATAGAAATATTCAAGAAGTAATCTGAAAGAGTGGATAACACAATTAAGTATATTGAGAAGTACTCAAGCACATTCCTTTGATTATCTTTTGCGATCAAGACACTCATGATAAATACGATAAAATAATCAAACAAATTAGGAATAACCAATTTTAAGAGAGGAGTGTCAGTAGAAAATCTAGATGAAATATAGCAATGGCACTCGAGAGTTTTTAGAGGAGTGTTGTGGCTACAATACTAGATTTAGATAGGATGCAAAAGTAATAATTTCTTGCAACATAATATCTGAGAGTCAATATTAAATATTTGGAATTAATATTGCAAGTTTATTTCTAATTCTGTTTTAAAATGGCGAATTTTCTTTATATATTTCATTTTAACTTCTTGCTCTGTTCTCTTATTTTTGTTCTTATTCTTATTCTTTTTGTTATTCTTTTTCTTTTTGTTTACTTTTGTTGAGTTGAGTTCCTAATATTCTCTTAGTCATCTGTATCTCTTGATCCTAGCAGTAGATTCCTTCTCTCTGTCCTTAAGATTTCCAACGTTCACCTTCTTAGTTTGAAAGTCAAGCCTCCTCCAGTTTGAACTTGGGACAAGAAAGCTTAAACTAATTCCGGGATGACAATATTAATACTATCTGGATATATGATTAGAAGAATCATTCTTATCAGGTCTCAGCCCTAGTGAGTAACTAATCCAAGAGCTAGATTATTTAAGGCATGAAGTAACTTTTAATGCAGCAATTATTTGATGTTGAGAAACTACTTGAACTAGTTTACAAACGAAGGAATACTAAACTTCTCATAGAGACTCTTCAAAAAACTGCTCAAAATAGGATGATATCAGATCCTTATAGCATTTAAAGCAAGTTATAGGTGAAAAAGATTTCAGACGACTACTTTGATACTTTGAAAAAGATTTCAACTTTACTTCATTTAATCAGAGTAGAGTGTCTTAAATTAATTAGTTCTCAAACAAAATGAATTAGATTATTATTTACCCAAAAATTTTACTAAATTGATAGGCTTATCTTCTTATTAAATTATTGTCAATTAAATCTGACTGCAATTAAATTTTAATATGAACTTTAATTTTATAGGGATAGTTATTGTTTAAACTTGTGCTGACTATCTCTATGCCTGTGTTATGGTTTCATTTAGTTTGCTAATTACTCTTGTTAGCTGGCATAATCTGTTTGAATTTAGTGCGCTTTGAAAGCCTTGCTGGACTGCTCCAACTGCCTACCGCTAAGTTAAATCAATTACCAAGGCTTAAACTATCTCCATTAAAAACAATCAAGTATTCACAAAAGCAACTGCTGCCATTATTGCTGGTTGTGTTAGACAGAAGATTATGCTGAATAATTATCAACTCTATACTTTTAATGGCTGTTTTATTCATTTATTATTATAATATTTTTAATTTCTCTCAAACGTATTTGATTCTGGTATTGAGATTTCACGATCCACAACTTTATAGAGTGGTTTTAGTGCTTCCTGCTTATTCTCCTCTACTATAGCCGCTATTTATCCCGTCCACACAGATTTAGTCTGGTTGCTATTACATATATTCTAAAAATCAGAGAAGTAATCAAAAATATAATACACATCCCCAAATTTTTATAGATTCCTCTAATTTTAGTATAATTGAGGGTACTATCGAATTGGGGTTTATTACTCATATACAATTACGAAAGAATACGCAAATAGGGATACTGTATATTTTACTTTTATTCTTTACTTCTTCCTCGTTCCTCCTTCAGTTAGGTCTTAGATTCTAGTGAAGCTCAACCTGAAGTTAGGTTGGCCTCCTCGTTACTTGATTTCTTATATTGCAATGACTTCAGAATGAATGATATTTTAAAGTCACTGCTGAAAGAATTTATTTTGATATATCCCAAAACTTCTTGCAAAAGGCCTTGCATTTACTGATCTTATAATCATCTCAGCAAACGATTTCCCAAAATATTTTACTCTTCAGCTCTTTCAGTTGACAAATCTGGCCCTCGAGTCCTCCAACCATCACCAACTAATTCAAGTTTATTACCATATTTTTGTCTCCTCATTATATTATCGCCTCCTTAAAATTGCGCTGCCATTTCCTGATTCGTAAAACCCTTAAGCTTATCGAATAAGTGAGAGCTAGAACTATGAGGTAATCGATGAAGCCACAACCAAGTTTATCCAAATAGAGTCACCATCTTTTTTCCGTAGCAGAACTTTGGAGGCACCGCTTTCGCTCTCTGCTTAGTAGATTTTCAGTTTAGCCTCTCAAAGCTCAGCATGTCTAGAACCGTCGTGCCCAATAAGGATAAAAATACTCAACTGTTTTAGCTTGAAGATCTAAAGTGAATTCTCTCATTAGACCATGGGAGAGATTATGGCTTTCTTAATCAGGATTGATAGCGAGGAGTTGGAGGTGGGTGAGCTCATTGGCTCTCGCGAAATGATTTGCACGAGTAGCTTAGAGATTATAATTGTTGCGAATGATGTGAGGGATTCTTTTCCGGAAGGACTACAAAAATAAAATTATTTTTAGCTTTTTATTTTTTCGTTTATGAATTCTTACTTACCTCTGCTCATCTCATTTTGAGATATTTCCAATTGTGATACTTCCTCTAGAATTTTGTTAGAGATTGGTCAAGGCAGCTGAAATGCTTCTTTTATTAGAAAAGAATTGTACTTTGACTTCATTGGCAGATGTTTCTGAATTCTTCCCATACAAAAAAGTAAGCTGAAGAAAGAGAAAATTGAATCTCTCTCAAGAGAGTGAATGATCCAAGCTCTCCTTGAAACTAAAATCTAATTTCAGCTTTTTGTCTTGAATTACCTTTAGCGTCCTGAATTGTTAGTAAGTTGAGTAAAGTTTGCTAATATAAGAGCCAAACTATAGTCAGCGCTAGAGATAGTGAGAATGAAATAAAAACTCTCAAGCTTTACTCCAATCATTTTCATTCCTTTCGAGAAAAGCATTCACTCAAGTGAAGCCTTATAAATCTCAAATTCGAAATCCTTCCTTCTCAGCAACTACAAATGTCCTCTCTAGCTGTGCTAACGCAAAATTTTCTTAGCCCTCGCTATTGTGAAGACCTGAATTAGCTTGTCATACTTATGCCAGTGTATAACTCGAAAGTGAATAAAGTCTAGATAAAATAGCTCGAAAGGATTAAAGCCAATGCCAAGCCTCTAACATAAGAGCCCTCATGCAATATCTCCCAGAGTTCAAGTTCAATTCTATTTTATATTAGCGGAATAGGAGAAGGTTGATCCTACCTTAAAAAAAGCAGACCTTCATGCTGGCATACTTAAATTTGGCAATACAATCTTGAAAACTCCTTTCCACACTGAATCGGAAGCCTCTCTCATAATTCAAGCATGGCCTTACTTTTCGTTTTCATCCAGAACTTGTGTAAATTAATGCCTCCTCACATCCAGCGCAAACACCAATTTTTCAAAGCATTAGTTAGATCTCCACGACTCAGCGCCAGCGCCAAAATATGTCAGTAGCCTTTCAAAGGATAGCCTCTCTCGTGCCTTCAAATTATTGACAAAGCACTGCATTCGCGCTGGCTCCGCTGTAGGAAAATCTATTTTATATGATTAGATTATTAAATTCAATACTAATATAAAATTTTAACTTACCCCAAGTTCATCTGAAATCTTATTAATTTGAATCTAAATTGGAGTCGACGAAGCCTGTTATTATTAAACTGCCTCAAATTATATTATTATTTTATCTAAAGCTGGAGGAGTCGTCCATCTTTCTTAAAATTATCAGCACTTTTTTTTCAATTGGGAAACAACACATTAGCGAAATCTAGAAGTTTTTATTCTGGCTTGTTAACTGTATATATTGTTAAATATCTGTTTTGTTTGTAAATTGATTTTATAGATAAATGAAGTGAAATTGAGCATGCTTCTTTCTAAAACGTTATAAATGGCTCTTCCTCTTAAATGCTTTGAAATTCAAATAAAACTAGGAAAAAAATGTCAAAGAAATAAAAGTTATGAAAATCATCAAGAGTTGTATAGTATGAGTTAATAAAATAGAGTTCAGCAAGGTGATAATTTGAAGTTGAAAAAACTTTTGAGACAAAATGAGGAAATGATATATTTTATGAATACGACTCCTCCAGCTTTAGATAAAATAATAATATAATTTGAGGCAGTTTAATAATAACAGGCTTCGTCGACTCCAATTTAGATTCAAATTAATAAGATTTCAGATGAACTTGGGGTAAGTTAAAATTTTATATTAGTATTGAATTTAATAATCTAATCATTATAAATAGATTTTCCTACAGCGGAGCCAGCGCGAATGCAGTGCTTTGTCAATAATTTGAAGGCACGAGAGAGGCTATCCTTTGAAAGGCTACTGACATATTTTGGCGCTGGCGCTGAGTCGTGGAGATCTAACTAATGCTTTGAAAAATTGGTGTTTGCGCTGGATTTGAGGAGGCATTAATTTACACAAGTTCTGGATGAAAACGAAAAGTAAGGCCATGCTTGAATTATGAGAGAGGCTTCCGATTCAGTGTGGAAAGGAGTTTTCAAGATTGTATTGCCAAATTTAAGTATGCCAGCATGAAGGTCTGCTTTTTTTAAGGTAGGATCAACCTTCTCCTATTCCGCTAATATAAAATAGAATTGAACTTGAACTCTGGGAGATATTGCATGAGGGCTCTTATGTAAGAGGCTTGGCATTGGCTTTAATCCTTTCGAGCTATTTTATCTAGACTTTATTCACTTTCGAGTTATACACTGGCATAAGTATGATAAGCTATTTCAGATCTTCTCAATCTCGAGGGCTAAGAGAATTTTGCGTTAGCACAGCTAGAGAGGACATTTGTAGTTGCTGAGATAGGAAGGATTTCGAATTTGAGATTTATAAGGCTTCACTTGAGTGAATGCTTTTCTCGAAAGGAATGAAAATGATTGGAGTAAAGCTTGAGAGTTTTTATTTCATTCTCACTATCTCTAGCGCTGACTATAGTTTGGCTCTTATATTAGCAAACTTTACTCAACTGACTAATAATTCAGGACGCTAAGGGTAATTCAAGACAAAAAGCTGAAATTAGATTTTAGTTTCAAGGAGAGCTTGGATCATTCAATCTCTTGAGAGAGATTCAATTTTTTCTTTCTTCAGCTTACTATTTTGAATGGGAAGAATTCAGAAGTATCTGCCAATGAAGTCAAAGTACAATTCTTTTCTAATAAAAGAAGCATTTCAGCTGCCTTGACCAATCTCTAACAAAATTCTAGAGGAAGTATCACAATTGGAAATATCTCAAAATGAGATGAGCAGAGGTAAGTAAGAATTCATAAACGAAAAAATAAAAAGCTAAAAATAATTTTATTTTTGTAGTCCTTCCGGAAAAGAATCCCTCACATCATTCTCAACAATTATAATATCTAAGCTACTCGTGCAAATCATTTCGCAAGTGCCAATGAGCTCACCCACCTCCAACTCCTCGCTATCAATCCTGATTAAGAAGCCACAATCTCTCTCATGGTCTAATGAGTGAATTCGCTTTAGATCTTCAAGCTAAAACAGTTGAGTATTTTTATCGTTATTGGGCACAACGGTTCTAGACATGCTGAGCTTTGAGAGGCTAAACTGAACATCTACTAAGCAGAGAGCGAAAGCGGTGCCTCCAAAGTTCTGCTACGGAAAAAAGATGGTGACTCTATTTGGATAAACTTGGTTGTGGCTTCATCGATTACCTCAAAGTTCTAGCTCTC
This sequence comes from Tetmemena sp. SeJ-2015, assembly GCA_027382625.1. Classification (NCBI taxonomy): domain Eukaryota; phylum Ciliophora; class Spirotrichea; order Sporadotrichida; family Oxytrichidae; genus Tetmemena; species Tetmemena sp. SeJ-2015. Next base: position 19,052 of record JAJKFJ010022623.1, read on the forward strand.
ACTTATTCGATAAGCTTAAGGGTTTTACGAATCAGGAAATGGCAGCGCAATTTTAAGGAAGCGATAATATAATAAGGAGACAAAAATATGGTAATAAACTTGAATTAGTTGGTGATGATTGAGGACTCGAGGGCCAGATTTGTCAACTAAAAGAGCTGAAGAGTAAAATATTTCGGCTAATCGTTTGCTGAGATGATTATAAGATCAGTAAATGCAAGGCCTTTTGCAAGAAGTTTTGGGACATATCAAAATAAATTGTTTCAGCAGTGACTTTAAAATATCATTCATTCTGAAGTCATTGCAATATAAGAAATCAAGCTACGAGGAGTCCAACCTTACTTCAGGTTGAGCTTCACTGGAATCTAAGACCTAACTGAAGGAGGAACGAGGAAGAAGTAAAGAATAAAAGTATAATATACAGAATCCCTATTTGCGTATTCTTTCGTAATTGTATATGAGTAATAAACCCCAATTCGATAGTACCCTCAATTATACTAAAATTAGAGGAATCTATAAAAATTTGGGGATGTGTATTATATTTTTGATTACTTCTCTGATTTTTAGAATAATTAGATTATATTTAATTTAGTATTTTATATTTTTTACTTTAAGAGTAAATTTGAATAAAATTACAAATAAATAAATGCAATTACTGGTCACCAAGGAGGTAGAAATAAAAAATAATAGCATCCAGAAGACTTACTTATAAATAAAGTTTAAGTTTATTAGAAATAATATTTTAATACAAAATAAATAATAATTTTTATTTAAAATTTTAATATAGATTTATTCCTCATCTGATTTGTATATTAATGAATACGAAGAGTATTTTAAATTATGAAAGATTAAAAATATTTGGATTTAAGGAGGATTAAGGAAATTTTAATTAAATAAATATCTTAAGTTTTAATGCTCGGAAAATAATCTTCTTTTGTATAGGGTAATTAATAGGATACCTGAAGCTTATTAGAAAATATTGTAGTAGTGGCATTGAAAATTCGCAATTTTTTTCAAAGCTTCGAGACTGTTGGCTGACGGTTGAAGAGAGCAGGGCAGGTTTCCTGATGGGGTGGCTCTGATGTGTGACAGTTTTAGATTAAAAGTTCTATTCTAGATGGAAATCATTTGAAAACAGGAATTAAATAAAATCACACATGTTCAAAAGTTCTAATGTACCAAACTCCAAATATGTCAATTTAATTAGAACTGATTTAATTTATAAAGGCGTGATTTTATTTAATTCCTGTTTTCAAATGATTTCCGACCTAGAAAAGAACTTTTAATCTACAACTGCCACGTATCAGAGCCACCCCATCAGGAAACCTGCCCTGCTCTCTTCAACCGTCAGTCAACAGTCTCGAAGCTTAGAAAAAAATTGCGGATTTTCAATGCCACTACTATAATATTTCAATATAAAATATAATCTAAATAATTTATAATTTTCCAACTTTTTTGTATGATTATAAGAAAGATACGATGGATGATCGTAGGTAAGAACAGAGCTTCTACAACTCTCTTCTTGACTGCAGGATTGAGAAACAAGAAGAGGACAACTGTTAGCTCAAGCTTAAAAAAGTGATTCGTAAAGCTTTTAATCCTTAATTAATTATTCTAAATATGGTCGTGACCTCCTTCTAATTTCTATCTCCTTCACCTAATTTATCTCAGCTAGCTTAGCAGGCTCTCTCCCACACTCCTCCTCCTTCCTTACTCCTACTTCTCGTTCTTCTCCCTCTCGCCCTCTCTCTTATTCACTGAAAGAGTTCTCTTTGAATTCACCGACATTTTTTCCTCAGAATAATAAATGTAATAGTTTATAAAATTAAAAAAAAAAATCAAGTCTAAATTTTTCAGTTGAATTATAAAAAATTTATGTATATCTTATTGTGGTCATAATTATGATTGCTTTTATTTATTTTTATAAATTTAAATAATAAATTTTAAATATAAAATATTGTTAAAGACTGGAGCATCTACCAACTCCGTCTATGCTATGAGCCACCTTCTTTAGATATTAAGTGTGTCCTATCCCGCAGATTTGGTCACCCCAGATATCAGCTATTTTAATTAAACCTAAATAATTAAGAAAACTCTAAAATTCTTAAGAGTTTTTATTTCACTCAAGAAATTGAAATATAAATATTTTTAAATTATTACTAGGTTAATTAAAGTAAACTACTTTAAGATTCTATTACATAAATGGAGAGAGACTTTCCTCGTCATCCACTTTTTTCATGAAAATATGAATAATTAAGATATAGCCTAAAATCTGTTAAAACCACCAATTTTTAAGTATAATTTTAAATTCATTATGTCTTCCATTGAAATATGCTTTAATTAAGAAAGCCTTGTTAATTTGTATAAAATATTTGGAAAAGATGTAGAATAAAAATAATATTTTTTATTTTATCATTCATTGATAGAAAAATGGTTGAAATATAAAAATTTTTATTAAGATATTATTTTCATAATATCTTATTTTTATTGGTTGCTTTAAGACTTAAAAGAATCTTGGAAATATTAGATATCTATGCCATAGAAAATATATTAATCCAACTTATAACTTCATTAAATAGCTAAAATAAAGAATATGGCTATGATGGAACCCCTCTGAATTTAAATTGGACAAAAATATTGGTGGTTTTTATTAATTTTAGACTAGATCGTAATTTTTAATATTTTCATTAGCAAAAGGTGGATGGCGTGAAAAGCCCCCTCTTGCATAAATTTTTAATTAATTATTTAAAAAATAGTCTAAAGGAAAGAAAATATAATTATATTTGTTTAAAAAATAAAAAATATTAATATCATTAAAATTTAAGTTAAAATCGAGGGCCAGTAGCGTGGTGCCAAAGCGAAGTCTGTTTGGATATAGATAAGGAGATTCTTCGCCCATTTTTCAATGACTTTGCTTGTTTTTCCCTAGAGGTGAACTAATTAATAATCCCTCTATAAATAGTAGAGATAGTGGGTTATGAAAATCAATTAAAGTAGAGCCCTTCCCTTAAGTTGAATCACCTAACCCTTTATTAGTGATCCTGTCAGATAGTATGGTCGAGTAATGATGGATAAAATCGCAAAGGAAACTCTTGAGGAGATTCAATGGTAAGTTTTTTGCTACAGATTTAGAGTCTTTTGTAAAGTTAGTATTTCAGCTTTGATCTCTGGAATAATACTGTATCTTTCATCTGAAGGTGTCTCCTATGGTGTTCTTGACCAACTTAAAGGTCCGAATCTAATTCTTTAGACGTGACAACACAATAGCAGTTATTTTAGCTTATTGCTGTCAAATCAAATTTTAAATTTTTGAGAGATTGCAAGGGATGTAAGAAAGCTCCTCTGAATTACTCACTCTTTGTAAAAGCGTCATCAACATTTATGACTTCAAGGATTTGCATGTATCTCAGATTGAAATTATTCTTTTAAAGACTTATTTTATTTTACTTTCTTTAATTTAGCTCTGACTTTTAGTTTTTTCTCCATAAAGTCCAAAAAATGTGAACAATTATTATTTAGCTTCACTGTTGATTATCCTTATGACCTCATCTATCTTTCTGCAGCAACTAATTTAATTTTAGAAACGTTAATGACTTTATTAAAATTATTTACATTATTAATAAGTTTTAAAAAAGATTTTTCAAAAACCCAATTAATATTTATAAAAAATTAAAAAAATTTCCTTTAATCTTTTTTTTCTTCAATTTGAATTAGTTTTTTATTAAATAATTAAAAAATTAAGTTTTATTCAAAAATTTTTTTTTTTTAGCGGGTTTTGGGTGTTTAAGGGGGTTTAAATTTAGATTTAAAAATTTGGGGGAGTTTTAATATCTTGATTTTTAAAAAATAAAACATTTTTAAAAATGTCACTTTAAATTAGGGGTTTTAATAAATTTTTAAATTTATTAAAATTTTTTTAAAATTAAAATTTTTGGGAGAAAAAAACAAACTTAATTTTAAGAAAAAAATTTAACCCCATTTTAAAAAATAAATTTTAATTTAAGTCTTTTATTTTTTGGTTTGAATCTTAAAAATTTAAAATTAATTTTTAATTTTATAAAAAAAATTAAAATTTTTTTTTTAAAAATTTTTTAAAAAACCAAAAATTTTTTTAAAAATTTTTAATTTTCCAAATTTTTTAAATTTTTGGGGAAAGAAAAATTTAAAAGAAAAAATTTTTGTCTTTTAATTAAAATTTAAAATAAATCATTTTTTTAAACCATTTTTCTCAAAAAATTTTTTGGGTTTTAAACTTTTTTTAAAAACTTTTTATCAAAAATATTTTACTGATGCTAAATTAAATAGTAAGCACAATAATTATAAGACAAAAATTCACAAAAGTTATAAATATATTACCTGTATTCATTTGGCTTAAATTATTTAAAAAATATTTTTCTTTTTTTTATAATTAAGAGATTCGATCTTTTCTTGGTGCCTGATAATGATGTCATGTTCACCATGGATTTTATATTTTCCGAAAAAAGCAAAACATTAAGTCTTAAATTATAAAAGACATTTATTTTTACAACTAAATTTAAAATTTTATAAGGATCTAGCACCAGCAGAATTTAAAAATTAATTAAATAATTAAGCATATATATTAATTTAAATTTGTTAATTAAATTTTGAATTAATGGCTCCATAATTGCGCCTGAGTTGGTTGAGTAAGAAAAAAAGAGATACCATGCTCTACTTAATATATACAAGGAGATAGGAATCCTTTTAAGATTATCTATTCATTTAATTGAGGATACGTGGGTGATAGTGAACTCCAAAGATCTTATTAGAATCAGATCTCAAGTTGCAGTTCATTTATTATAGATCATTAAATCTTCCTCCTCTCTTTTGAGGGGAAAGTAGTTAAAAAAGTCTATGGTGAAGGTAAATATATTTAATACAAAACTATCGTAATAAATAGTGTTCCTCTTAGAGGAGGTCTTATCTAGGCTTGACCTCAAGCAATTTTTCACATCATGATACTTAAAGTGAACAACTAACAAATTGGATTACCCAAGTCGACTCTGGAGCCCTTGATCATATTTCCCTACTCTTTATCTCACTAAAATAAATGTCAACTTTTGTGCTAAGGACTATCTAGAAAATGGAAGAAATTCTTAGAAAGAGCCAAGACAAGACGGAGTTTATTTAAGCCTAATTTTGTTGTAGGTAGAGACTTAGCATGCACAGAAACGCATTAAGCAAATTTTAAAATTTTTGGGCTTTTTTCCCAAAAAATTTATTCCTCTTTTTTTAATTCAATTTTTTTAAAATTTTTTTTTGAAAAAAAATTTAAAATTTTTTCTTATTAAAATTTTTAAAATTTAAAAAAAAATTTTTAATTTAAAATTTTTTTTAAAAAAATTTTCCAAACAAAATTTTCTATTGTTTTTAAAAAAACAAAAAAAAAAAACCCAAAAAAGTTAATTTTTAAAAAAAATTTCATAAGATTGTAAGAAAATGTGTATAAAAATATTTCTAAGCACATTTCTAATGTTGTTGTTTTTTTTTTTTTGAATTTCTTACTTTTTTTTTCTAATCTTAAAAGTATATTATTTAAAATTTTTAAAAAGTAATTATTAGACTGTTTATAAATAATTTAAAATGTGTATTGAGAATAAATTAATTATGGTGCAATTTAATTTGCAGATTTTTAAAAGTATTAGGAGATATCTAATTCATGAGTGCTTTTTATCAAAATTGTAATAGTAAATGATTGATTAATTATTTTAATTGCTTTGGCCTTCAACACCACTCATCTTTTCGAAACATTCAGCTTTGTTGAGAACTATAGCTGATAATTTAATAAAACATTGAATTAAATTAATATTAAAAATTAATAAATTTAAAATCCGTGAAAGTTGAAGTGTGAGATATTTTATTACCATTCGATTAAACATTAAATTCTAAGATACTTTGTCAATTTCAACTTCCTTGAAGTTGGCCTGTGTAGCGAGTTACATCGGTCATAAGTTTTTGAACTTGGTTAATTTGTTAGTTCTGAGTTTGTGAAATCAAAATCTCTTCTTATGCATATCCTATCTTCCTATCTCAATAGCATTAGAACAACCTCAGATTAAAATTAAATAAGCTAATGAACAAGCCCAATATTGGGGGCCCTACTTTACAATTTAACGCCCACAATTTACAATTCTTCTTTTAATAATTTAACTTAATTCCCATTTTCATTAATTTTAGATATAATAAAATATTTATGAAATAATGATTTGGACTTTTGTATTTTAGATGATTTTCAAAATTATAAGTCATTGTTTCTTCAAATTTTTAAAACATTTGGATTTTATTAATCTCAGAAAAGTAGCTTTTAACTTGTAATATATCTTTAATTTATATTAGAAAATTAAATTAGAAATAATTAATTTGGAGAACACCTACTACGTTGTTGTCTATCTTATAAAAATCTAAAAATAAATAATTTAAATACTTATTAAAGATTATAAATAAGGGAGGAGTCTTAAATATCCATATATCTTTCCTATAAGCTATTTTATCACTGTTTTTATTGTCAATTCAATTTCAAGCGTATATTCAATTATGGGATGAATAGGATTAGATTATAGCAGAAATGTTGATAGAAATACAAAAGTTATATATATTTAAAAGGTAGCTGATTAAAAATGAGATTAATTAATTAAGAAAATAATTAATGGAAATGGGATTTTGAAACAGATGAGCAGGAGCAGCAATAGAAACTCAGGACAAGATTTGTGACACTTATACATTTTTGAGATATAAAAACCCAAAAACTTCGCTCTCCAGAACTGTTTAAAAAGGTACGATAGCATTCGCAATAATTTAAAAGATTTGGAAACAGGAGGAAAGATAATGGTACGAAATGAATGCACTCAAATTGAAATGGAGGATACCTACATATAATCTTATATAGCATGAACTTCTCAAAGAGCTCAAAATTTTGAACTAAGGGTTGAAAATTAGTTCTACTACTTCATAAAACCTAGTCAGTGCGCTTCTGTATGTTTGAAAAGTTGAATTTCTATCAGCATTTCTGCTATCATCTAATCCTATTCATCCCATATTACACCATTTTCAAATAAGCAAAACTTAACCCATCATGTAGGGATCGATATAAATTTTCTGGATAAACTTCTATTGGCATAAATCTAAATTAGCTTATATTTTTTAATTATCTGCAATATTTCAAAAACACACTTGAAGTTAAACTCAAAATAATAGTTACTATAATAATTTAAATGATATAACTCAAAGAGCAAATAAACGCAAAATTTTAAAGCCTTAGATGTCAACCTCTTAATCTAAAATAGTTGGTTTTGGAATAAAAACTTAGTTCGTAGACTTGCCTTTTTATTTACATTCTATAATTACTGTCAAAGTCCTCCTCCTAAAATTTATAATTTTTTTCCTTGTCAAATTATTATTCGCTTAAATTGTTTTTCTTTACGAATAATTCTTTAATTTATCTTAGACAGACCTTGAGAGCCTTGAACATGATTGAGTATTTAATTTTTTTTTATAGTTCCACTCCACTCAAATTAGCATTGAGAACCTTGGACTTAACTTATTTAATTGTTTATATAGATAGCAATACATTTATTTAAGTATTCTAACTTCTTCTGGAACGGTGACCTCGTTGCTGGCCCCTTTAAATTAGTATCTGCTTCTTCTGGCTTCCGTAAGTTTATTTTAATCCCTTATACTTGTTATAGTTTCCAAGGATAGCATGTCAGCTGTCATCACCAGACTCAACTACACTATAAACAATTTAACAAACATTTATTATCTTCTTAGAATAATAAATTACAAATTTAAAAATATAATTCCTTTTTTAATTAAACACTGACGAGGGAGATCTTATGGATCTTAACTCCTGCCTTGACAACTATAAATTGTGTTCTACTCCTTCTACTACAGACCCACTTACTACAAGCTCCAACCCCAGCAGTACCTCTACTTATATACTCAAAGTAGAGGCAACTCAGCTTCCAACCCGCTCTTGCATTCGAGTGCAGAACTCCTGGACTCGTCTTCCTAACAAATTATCCTTACTTATAAATTATAATCCTAAATGAGCAGAAATGGAATTAAATCCAGCATCAGATCATTTCTCTTCCCATGAATTAATAAATATATCCTACTAAAATTAATACAAAATTCAATAAGATTCCATATTAATTTAATTATTAATTTAATTTAATTTTTTCTTCGAATATTAACTTAGTAATGAAAAATTTATCTATAGAGATAATTAGTTAATGAACAGAGATGAGGATAGAACTTACTCCTTCAAATTAATAAATAAGAATTTAGTTTTTAAATCTTCTACTTGCCAGATGTTTGCGATCTTATTTTTATCTCAGCGCTTTGAAAAATAATTAAAATATTTGTCAGTGGTGATGTCTGTTGATGGTTATGCCTCTCTCCCAATATAATTAAATTACCATCTTTCTTGTCTGGATCTAAAGAGTCCACCCCTGAGGGCAACTTCTACAGAATAAAGCAATTAATATATTTATTAGAATCGTTTTCATCAACTCTGAAATCAGCGATGCAGATGCAGGTAATCATTTTTATTAAATATAATTTATAAGTATGATATCCTAATTGGTTTATCTACAACATCCAACTCTAGCTTTACTTTTTTTAAAGCTCACTCAAGGAATTTCTACTGCTAATAATTATTTTTTTATCACATATCATTAGTCAAAAAATTAAAAATTATTTAACAAAATATGGGAAATTATAGTCACAGATAAATAAATCAACTGCAATAATCTGCTGAAATTGAGGTTTAGATAGCTAAAATATATTCTTTTCGTGCTAATTAATTAAAAGAAGAAAGATCAACAAAAAATAGAATTTTATTTTTTAATACTGCATATGGATCATTCATCTTGAGTATCTACCCCACCACTCCTTATGGAGAATATCCTATTTTAATTGAAGAAGATGTTGAAAGCTTTGAGTGCGAAGATAAGTACAACTTCATGTCATACGGCCACAAGATCGGCACTATCTTCTCTCACCTCGAGCTTGATGTTGACTCCCAAGACTTTAAATAATATTAAATAACTACGTTCTTTGCGGAGCCAACAAACCCGATGGCAACATTGTTAAAAACTTAAACAATGTTTATTGTTAACAATGTCCTCCAATACAGTGCATTCGTCCAGCTTAACACCCAAGGACACGCCACCAAGTTTAATTAATTAACTTATTAAGTGGCACATGCAACTCAAGTCCGGAACTTACGACAACATTCACTTATTTTCTTCTTCAATTTTAAATATTTTTATCTTGCTTAAATTTATTGCTCAGTTCTGCGCTATTTCATAAAAATTATTTTAGAACTTCAAATTTTGATTTTAGGAATTATAAAAACACTTTATGAGATTTTAATTCAATAAATAGGAAGCAAATTTAAAATTACTTCAGCACTGTCTATAATTAAAGAAATTAATTTGATCTTAAATTTTTATTGGATAGGCGATTTATGAAATAAATAGTTGCTTATAATTTATATTTCATAGCCACTTGAAGAACTAGATGGCGAGAGAATATTTTACACTATTTATACTATTTTATAATAGAATGATCTACACCGTCATTAACTCTGAGAATGAGGATCAAGTTACCCTTGGTGCTCAGATGAACAACTCTATCTAAACTTTAACTTTAATTTCATTATTATGGGTTACTCTCTTGGAAGAGTTTACGTGTTTATTATTTTTGTTCCAGCACTCACTCAACGCAAGATTTGTGAACGCCAAGCAAATCCAAAACTCCGACAGCAACGGAAAGGGCTACCAGCTCCAGGCTGAGGGCTTCGAACTCGAGAGCGCTGGAAACCTCTTCATTTCTTAAAAATAGACATATTTTTTAAAAAGTATTTCCGGAACCGTTGACGGCTACACTCTATCTCACAACTCACTCGGATATAAATATATTTGTGGGATACTTCATCCTTAAGTTAGACAGCAATTTATGAGATGTGTGTGTACTTCGGAAGATCTCCCGTCGCTGGTGAACTCTTATTCCATGACTTCACTAGTGCTCCAGCAAATGTTGATCAGAGAATCTATGGTATCTTCGGCTACGTTAATAAGTTGTTGAAGCCGAGAGATGGGGACTTCTTAGTCTTGATGCCGTCACTGGTGAAGAAAGTATATTGGACTCATCGTCATGGCCATTTAACTAATTCTAATTGTGGAATAGCAACCTAAGTATTCCATATATTATTATTATATTGGTACCTTCGAGTACACTCACATTTTCGCCTTCCAGAATGTTGTTGAGGCTGGCTCTCCCAACAAGCTCAAGAACGTCACAAACGTTGGTCTTGTTTACTACCACCAGAGACACATTCCATTCAAGATCTAAAATTATGAGTTACCCAAATAAATTGCTAACTTTCAAATCAAAAAGTTAGGATAATCTGTTCACATTAACAAGAGTGCTCAATTAAAATTTCTACTATTTTTAAAATAGATTTATTCTTAAAACTATCAATTTCTTAGGCAGAAGATAAATATTTATAAGGTAGAGATCTTTTACCAACATTACTTAAGAATCTGTCATTCTAAAAATGAATACAATTTCTGAAACAGTCACATTAGAAAAATTAAATGTAATTGATTATAAAACTAAGGTAATAATTTAAATAAGCTGATTTATTTAAGAATGAATAGTAATTTATTTATCTTAAACAAGAGATAATAATTTTATAATTATTTATTATTAGATCCAAATGTTCGAGACTACATTCTCTACCTCAAGCTTGAACTACTTCTCACTCTACTACTATTAATAGAGAAAATTATCCTCAACGATTTCTACTCTAAGAACCCTCAAAAGTAATTTACATTTAGATTAAGTTCGTCCAGACCATTCAATAAACATATTAATATAGTCAAATATAAATTTAAGATTTAGTATTATACTAGAGAATTCATTAGAAAATCGTCTTAACTTAAAATAATGAAAAATTTTAGAGTGACTTTATAGACAGTATAAGTACTTTAAACAACGATGCGCTTGTGAGCTACTTAAAAAACATGAGTTTGACATTATTATGCATTTTTAGTTCTGAATAGCTATAATTGTCTACTAGAGATTCATAAATATTTGCAATGAAACCCTAAAACTTGTTAATAAGTAAAGCAACACATTAATAAAAGGTTAATAACAGCTAATTGCAAATTTGCTTAATTTTTTGGGGATAATTCTCATATAATTCATAAATGACTTTTAAAATCATAAATTTTTGAAAAAATGGGGTTTGTTTGGTGTGCTAAAGTATAACAACTTACCTTAAAAAGATTAGGAAACTTAAATTTCGTCTAAAATATTGAATTGCGGACCCTACTAATCTAGAGTGGTTCCTCCATTGTATTCTGTTTTTTTAACTATAATGAAATTAAATATAAGAGCTCTCAAATGATTAATAAAAATTATCACTCAATTTATCCCAATCTATAATTAAAAAAGTAATATAGTTTAATAAAATGTAAATACTATTAGTTCATTCATTAATTTTGCCATACTTCTGCTCTTTTGATTTGTTTGATTATGAACTTAGTTTTAAATTAAATGATTGACACTGAGGATGAGCACACCTACAGATATGAGTTAACTGCTCTAGATACTCATTCCCCACTGTGCCAGAGACTATTGTTGCCGACGACAGTGAAGTGGCTGACATTACTCAAGTAATTAAGGTGGGAGAGTTCCCTTCAGTGATCACCTTCAATCCTTTCACTTAATAGAGTAAATAATTATATATTCATGTCTTGCTCTTATGATGATATCACCCACCAAATCATCTATCAAGATGACACCACAATTGCCACCTTCTTGGACAAATATTTCCTCCTTCAAATCTTTATAAAGCTGAGATATAGCGCTTTCGTCACTGAGGATCCTTACTTCGTGAGAAACCAATAATTCAGCCACCCTACCCCATCCTCAATGGATTCACTGACGATTTCATCCTCTACACTGGCCACACTCAGATCTGGACTGTCAATCTCGACTTCGACCCCGAGGGAGATTCTCTTTCATTCCTTCTCAGTCGTTTAAAATAAAATATAATTTCAGCCAACTCAACCACTCTTGTCTCTCATTTCTCCTCTTGTCGATGCCACCAACGGAGATCATCATATTATGCCATATTTTATAAATTCTATGTTTAATAATTTGTTTTATAATTGATTTCAATCATATATAAGTATTAAGAGAAATTAAGAACCTTCATGGGATAAATATGAATACATTCATAACTTTCATAACCAGCACTACTATTTAGACCTTCACATGCCCACCCCACTGCTTTATCTCAACAGTAGAAGTAAAAAGTGGACATGAACAAACTAACTCCCCTCCAACACTTACTCTGAGTATTTCTGAATGGACTCAGCTATGCCTAAAAAATAACCTATGAGGAATTAGTTAGACTGAGATGACAAAGAAAATGACAAGGCCTCCAGGTCAGACTGGAGAACTCCACAGTTTAAACTGTCACCTAAAAGTGACATGAAACGAAAAATGGACAGTGGTCAAGCCCTAACTAGACTTCTTCTTAGGAGGCACTCGCTAGGTTAGGAAGAACGATAGTCTTGCATTTGTACTTTACTCCTTTAGGCTCTCATTCCGAAGTGAGTGGTTGTAATATAGAAAATTGAATTGTGACTTGGAAACAACCACTGTTCTCGCATCGATTTAGGGCTCCTCATAAACCACGCATCCCTCTATTTTACATATTCACAACATTTTTCAACTGATTACTAAGACAGCCTCAAGGGCCGGCTGATATCCTCACCCCTCGTCAAACCAATTTTTGTGGCACTTAACGAGTTCTTTCTTATCAATCATAATATAAGAACTCATTCACACCACGAAGAAGTTGTTTTTTTATCTTAACAGTTTAAAGTTAAATTACTTTTCCATTTACTACTTAATATTTAATATTTGTTTTTTTTACTTATAAATAAAATGTATAGTCTATAAATGATTAATTTAGTGTCCACACAGTCCTCCGCTTGGATTACATCTACTCAGACAGCAACCTCTAATTATTGATTTATTTCTTAAAAGGCTTCCATTGGGATGCAACTGTTCAAACATTATAGTTAAAATTGAACTGGAAATTGGAATTAAGTTAAAATAATAAATGAAGAGTTACAATATGCTGGCCACTAAATTGTGTGCTACGTTAAAAAGGGGGATTATTCGATAGCCTATTTTATTATTAAGTGAGTTTGCTCTACTGCTATTACGATAAGAAGTATCTAAGGAGAGATTATGATGTCTCAAATTCAGAACCAAGAAGTTATCCAAGTTAAAAAGCTTATGACCGAGGTAACTCTTTACACAGGCCTCCTAAGAAGAAGTTGCTTTGGTCAAAGTTGCTTAGAATTTAATGCTTAATCGAATTATCAGAAAATCAATTCAATATGTAACACTTCAAATACCTAGGATTTTAAATTAATTTAATTAATTATTAATTTAATTTCTCAGCTATATTAAAAAAAAAATTACTTAATTATAATAGATGATTAATTTAAAAAAATTAAATTTGAACTACAATAAATTTGCAGTTAAAATTACTGAATAACCCCTCTTTCTGAGGCTTTTTCTGTAACAAATCAAAAATTAATACCGATTTCTTTTTCAATTTTCTGCACAGAAGAACTTCTCTATTCAGAGATATATTGCACGCTTTCTTCAAATAGCCAAATTGTGTGCATCATAATTCAGAACTGAGCTTTTCTACACAAAAGCTTTATAAATAAAAAGTCTTAGAATTTTATGCTTAATCCATTGGTGTAATTATAGTAGGAGTTTAAATTAAAATCGATGATTGTTAAAATAAAAAATGGAGAGTTGCAAAATAATGACAGTTGAAATCACAGATTCACCCCCTGATCTGCAGCTTGCTCGATAGAGAATCAAAAATTAATATGAGTTTCTTCTTTAATCATCTCCACACTCCTGTCAGCAGTGTGATATGACTCACGCACTATTCATCTTCCTTAAAATCTTCTTCATTAAAACTTGTGTCGCTTATAACTCTTTACTGAGCGCTCCCACACAAAAATTTCAAGGGTAAAAAGTTCTTAGAATTCCATGCTAAATTAGATATTAAAATGGAATAAATCAGTGGCAGTTGAAGTATGTTCAATTTAAATAATTATTACACTATTCGATTCAGGTTCTCTTTTTTATTAAATTTCTAGCTATATTATTTAAATGAACAAACTTCAACTGCTATTTATTTTATTCATTTAATTTAATTATCAATCAATTCGTTTTTTTAAATTGTCATCAGAAAATTAAAAGCTTTGAGTATTTTTTATCTTAATTATAAAATGAATTTATAGTGTCAGAGAAGTGTAAATGATATAAGTTTGATAATTATAACAAATATTAAATGTTCCTATGCTCGCTTTCGATCTCAATAATGAAGAGGGTTAAATGACTTGCAACGATGGATTCAACACTCCCAACGATCCAGTTGTATTCAGTCTCACCGCTATCATTAACGGAGCTCCCACTGTAAACACTGCAGCTGGTTCACAGGATGTACTCGATGGCCTTGAGCATCTCACATCACCTGATCCAATTATCTTCGAGATTGACATAGAAATCTTTATATTTATAATATCAGAGGACCTGAAAAATAGCAAACTTCATACTTAATTATAGTTTAGATCTTATAAACAATTGTATAAAGCATTTATAATTGTTAATAAATGACATTTAACCAGAAGTAAAATGGCAAAATTCTTTATCTACTATAATCTTAAACTTAAACAAACTATTAATGTAAATCCGTTAACACCATTATTAATCTAAAGCAAAAATAACATGCGTGAATCTAAAAATAATATTTATAATAATTTAATTAAAAAAAGCAAGGTACTTTATTCTTAGATAATATTTTTGACTAAAATTTATTTTGCTTTAACTTGTAACTCAATAAATATGCATAATTTGGATAAATCAAAATCAATTGTTCTTCAAAAATGCTTGAAAATGTATCACAAGTTTTCAATAATCACTTTCTATGAGGAAAAAAATTCTCTCTACTAATGATTTTGAAGAACTCTAAAATAATGATTGCTTCACAAATTTATATATTAACTTCTATGTTAAGTAGCTCTGATTTCAAATTAACTATTGTTAAAGTATATTTTTTTGTCTATTTTCCTTATTTTAAGTAGCTAAATTAAACCTATTTAATATAGGATGATTAAGATTAGATCATCACACAATGAATCTACAATCTTTTCTCCATTCTTAAAAGCAATTTAATCATTTTAGATAATTAATTAGAAATTAAAAACGAATAATGTCAGCCGCTGCCAAGCCTAGAGCCTTCGTGCAAACCGGCTGGGTCGACCTCGCCTTGCCTAATCTGTAAAATTGCATTTGTTTTAAAGATGGAGGAGGTTGTGACCAGCGGCTGACATTATTCGTTTTTATATTATAATTAATTATCTAAAATGATTAAATTACTTTTAAGAATGGAGAAAAGAATGTAGATTCATTTTGTGATCACCTAATCTTAATCATCCATATAATTTAAATTAAGTTGATTTAGTGAAATATATTCATGCAATTTCCTTTTATCTATATGAATTAGTAAAATTATTTTTATCCGTTAATTATAAGCATATTTTATTTAAAAGAGGAGCTCTATTACTAGGTTGAGAATAACTCAGGAGATATATTCAGTCCTTCATCTTTAGTTGCCTAATTGAATTCTTCTATCAAAGATGATAAAATAATTAAATCCCCCTATTTATTCAAATAATTATCAAAAATATAAAATCCTAAACTCTTTATGTTGTTAGTTTAATTTAGGTTTGAATTTAGTTTTAGGATTAAAGAAATAGATATATTTTAAATAAGAGCAAATTATCTCCATATTTCTCAACTCAGAAGCAAGATATGATTCACAAAAATTTCATTTTAAAATTTATTTTGATTTCTCGATTGTTTTATATAATTATTTATCTTCATGCAATAAGTTGAAAAGTAGAAATAATAAAATTTCATCCACTTTCAAAAAAGGCTTAAAATTGTTATTGGATATGATGCATTAAATTATTGTAAATTAATATCTTTTAATATATCAGCTATAAATATATACAACAAAGTAATTATATTATGATGATTCATAAACTGTCGCTCCAACTGTTAACCAATTCGACTTGACTCTCAGAGCATTTGACCCAACTTAAAGTTGAGCTAAAATTAGAGAAAAAAAATATAAAAGCATCTACAGTCTTCACTATTGAAGTCTATCCTTGCGACGTAACTTGCCAAACTTGCTCTGGAAGATAAAATACTTAGTGTATTACTTGCCCAGTTGCTGATACTCCATTCATTTGGGAACAGGCAGAAGATAACATCTAATGCTATTCCGCCTGCCCTGCTGGCTCTTACAGAGATGGAACCACTAATACTTGCTTAACTTGCGCCGACGGATGCGCAACTTGCACAGGCTCAGACATGGCTACTCAGTGCCAGTCTTGTGAATATAGTACAAAATAAAATTAAAATCAGTGACTGGTTGGAATAGTGATGGGGAGTTGCAACTTCATGGCTGTCAAAATCTCAGATTAACCCTCTGATCTGCAGCTTGTTCGATTGCTTATTAAAAATAAAATAAGATCTTCTTTAATCATCGTATCATCTCCCAACATGAGATATGATGTAAGTAGTTTTCCCAAACATCTTTAGCTAAACTCATGTCGCTTATAATTATTTACTGAATTTTCAAACCCCACAAAAGTTGCAAGGATAAAACTTTCTTAGAATTTGATGCTAATTCGAATGGGGTAATAATTATTTAAACCTATCAACTTTAACTGTAGCTGATATATTCCATTTAAATTGAAATAATAGATTAATTTAATTTCCATTAAATTAATTAATTATCTTTAAATATAATCTTAGTTTTAAGTTTTCTTTATAAATTTGTTCAATTTGTTAACTAATTATAGGATCACATTTTGAATTAAATTTGACTAGAATAAGCAGAAAAAATTAGACTTTTTATTTGCTATAAGAAAGTAGAGGTAAAAGGGAATTAATAAATATTATAGATAATGACCTATTCCAACTTTAGTTCATAGGATATTTTCAAATTACTTTCTTAATTATAGTTTAAAAATGATATATATAATCTGGGATAGACCAATATTGCAATTTAAAAATTCTTATTTTTACATTTTATTTTAAATTGAGAGAGGAAGAGAGTTAAAATCACATTGAATCCTAATAATTCTACAACTAAAAAACCCTTGAATTCTTCCTTCTTTCATCTTATATTGGTTTAAAGTATTCTTCTATTCAATAAGCAATTTATTAAAAATGAATCAGCTCTATGATTTAATTATATCTTATAGGGATAATTATTTTATTCAAATTTTAATTTGTTAACTCTTAAAATTTAAACTTCAAAATTATCGAGGGGATTTTTTAATTAAACTATATTTTAATCAGAGGAAAGAATTTTTTTACGATTTTAGAATAAAGGATGCAAGTGTGAGTATTAATTAAAAACATAATGATCACTCTCGATTTCTTCTCTCTTCTCCTTTTTTATGTTGAAATGAAAATATTAAAACTATATTCGCTAGATTCATTCAGTATTTTATCTCCATAATTTTGTATCAATTTTCTATTCATATTAAAATGAAATATAAAATAAATGAACCTAATTTCTATAATCTTCTTGACTTAATTAAAAAATAATAAATAAAATAACTAAATTATGCAAAAATACAAAATTATATAGTTAAGAATTTTAATTAAAATCGGTGATTTATTAAAATAATAAATGGAGAGTTGCAAAATGGTGACAGTTTAAATCGTAGATTCACCCCCTGATCTGCAGCTTGTTCGATAGAGAAGTAAAAATTAATATGAGTTTCTACTTTATTCATCTCTCAGCAGCGAGACATGTCTCACGCAATCTTCTTCATCCTCATCATCATCTTCGTCTGAAATTGTGTCGCGTATAACTCTTGACTGATCACTCCAACACGAAAGTTGCGAGGATAAAAAGTTCTTAGAATTTTATGCTGAATCGAAAGGTGTAATTATTATTCAAATGTGACACACTTCAACTGTCACTAATATATTCAATTTTAATATCTAATTTAATTCTCTTTTTTATTAAATTCTCAGCTATATTAATTTTGAATATGATACTGCTTACTTATTTGGATTTGAATATTTTCGTTTAAAAATACTATTTTGAAACAGATTTATTTTTACTTGAATTTAATTAAAATGTAAAATTGATTTCTAACTTTATTAATCGAGATAACCTTATAAAATATTTAGTGAGTATTAAACTATAAAATGAGCAATTACAATTTATACCCTGTAGATGGAATCATTTTGTCCTTTGTGAAGTAATAATTTAATTTGATTGTAACTTAGGTGACGAATGCAATTCTATATAAAATTAGAGGCATAAACATTAAATGCTTTTAGATATTTCAATAATGAGCTCTTAAGAGATCACTCTAGGTCGATAAGCACATTCATATTATCATCCCTATAAATTTAATGTTATAAATTAGGAGGAACTACATACGATGACAAAAATTCTCCGTTTAATATTGAGAGGGATCATTAAAATGCATGCTTCATCAAAATGGAAATAAACTATATTCAATTCCTAACTATAACCATTTAAATTTAAATAAGACAACAAATTAATTCTTAATAACCTTACTCATTTTTCACATAAATTCTATTTTTTATTAAGAACATTTGCTAAAAGAGTTCAGTACGAATCAAATACCTATTTATTCTTAGCAAATAAAAGTTAAAACTTAAACATTTTAAGTACGACAATTTGTAACTAAATATGATGCACCATCATTTATTTTAAAATGAGCAATTGTAAAAATAATTTTTTTTCTCATTTTTAATGCGACTAATAAGGAGCAACATCAGGATTTTAGACTCTTATAATACTGCTCTCTATCTTTTATTCTTATTTAAAATTCTTCAACTGTTCATAATTAGCTTTTATAAAATACTTTAGAGAAAATTTCATAAAATATTTAATAATTTTTTGGCATCAATCCCTTAAGCTAATATAAAAATGCATGAAGTGTAAAAATAATTTTTAAACTGAGATAATTAATTCTCTTGAAAGATTAAATTGTTTTAAACTCATGTCGAATATATAATTAATATCTCTATATTTTCCTTAGCTAATAGAAATTAATTTTGACGCAACAGATGCTCATGTTGGATGCACAGCTTTCTGTGAGCCTCCTCTTATTTTGAATTCAGATGGAGATAAACTTCATGCAATTACAAATTAGAAGTCATCTAAATAATTTTATCTTCAAAATCTTTTTTAAAAGAGCTCTGAGATTATAGTCGAATCCATTATTAAAAGCCTAAAAATGATTCTACGACTAAATTAATTTTTAATAACTGCTATTAAACTTATTTAATTAATAAAGGACTATAAAGGCGACTGAATTTGCTAGGAGTATGATAAATGATATCATTACTATTCCCCTAAAAATTGTTTTATTTTTAAAAAGGATTACCTATTAAATGTAGTACATATGCTTTTATTTAAAGGAAAAAACTGGCATCTGCTATTAATAAATAAGATTAAATTATGAACTAATTGAGCATTATTTCTATGAAGTAGATGAAAGTGTACTTCTTATCTTCTTAAACTAATATTTTGATTTGCAAATCTAACCTCATTTCTTTTTAAGTTTCTGTTAAGAATTTATTTTAAAGCGATTTAGAATTTATTACTAATAAGTAACTCAGATTTTGTTCTTTAGAATATTTTTATCACACGATTATTATAAGTTTACTTGCATTGCAACCACAGAAACTGCTTTGTTCGTAGAATGCCAGAATTTCCTTGGAAACTTCACTGATACCACCAGTGACTTCGTTGAATCATGGACCAATCTCCAGCAAAACAAATAGACTGTATCTTGCGCCGGTAAACTATCATAATTCAAAATTCACAATAAGCTATTATAATTTATAAATAAGATTAAAAAAAGGTGTTTAGCGCTTCATGGACTAGAGTTTTTGCTGTACAATGCAGACAAACTGATGATAAATTAATTAGTTAGATATTCTACGTTCAGCCCCGATTCTTTTTACTTCTGGCTAGGAAGCCAGCTTGTCCAGTAAGTAGCCACTGTTTTTCGTCTTTTACCGAACTTTAGAGAAGTTACTTCAAATTCTTCCATGATTGGCATGCTGCAATCCGTTAATTTTCCTATAATTGAGGGATTTAACAAAGTAAAATTACATTTCTCGGCATTTTCAAGTAATACTCTGTCGAAAAGGAGCGCTTATAGTACCATGTTTTAACACAGATGACAAGTGCTTCGTCCTCGTTCTTCCAGGCCTTACAGAAGCAAACTGAAAAGTTTTTGAAAAATCGTTTTTGAAAAATCGGGGCTGAACGTACAATAATGAATTCTAGAGATCGAGGTACCAAATTAAGCGAAGCTTTTACGAAAATCAGCGTGCAAGTACTAAACTATGCTTTCATCTATTTATTAAATTATTTACGAATTAATTTGTGTTTTGCACAGAGATTGCAGGCAATAATCCCTAAAGGGCAAATAATGATTATTTCCTGCTTAGGTAACCCATTTAGTCGTAAATTCAAATATACCTGAGAAAAAATAATATATGAAAAACCTAAAGGCAGTGTGGTACTAAATTAAATTTCATAACTTGATGTCCTCTTCAGAACTTAATCTCCTCTAAAGTAATAAAGATCTATAAAGAGTAGTTATCATAATTAAAATTTCCAAGGGACTGAATTATAGAAATTTAAGAACATAATCTTTAAAGGTGAAATGCCTATAAATTGCATCCAAATTTGAAATTTCCAGGCTAATTTTAAAAAATTTAAAAATAAATGCACTGACCTAAAATAGTAAATTAGATTAGTCAGTACTAAGTTGAGTCACTCTCATTCTTTTGCTATAAAGAAGTCTCATTCTTAATTTGTAATATTGGCTTTTAGAAGACATTTCTATAAAAGTTTCATTATTCCATTAAAAAAAATAAACTAAATCATGTATTTTCAGCTTGGAAAAATTAAAATTAATGACATTAATATATAAAATACCATTAAGTGAGCTTTCACAAGCAATTAAATTTTTAAATAATAATAACATTTTAATGATGATGCTGATCCAGAGGTGTTCATCAAGATCTCAACCGATTCCAAGCCTCCTCACTGTCTCGCAAATGGAGTTACCCCCGCTTCCCAAAGGAAATATTTCTTCTTATCAAATTTTTTTTTAATATTAAGTTAAAATCGAAGTAATTAATTTAAATATTTTAGCAAATTAAAATTTTAAATAAAAGTATATTTTTGGAGATAAAAGCTTGCTAAATTAGTGCATTAATTTTTTTATTTTGAGAATTTTATAAGTTTATAAATTATCTATTTCTTTATTTATATAACTAACACAATTAAGTGTGTGGTATCTTTCTTTTTTTACAAAGTAAAAACTCTTTACTAGTTTAAATAATTTAAAAAAAATAATTTAAACAAGAAAGAAAAAAAATATAGCTTGCAAGTAAATAAAATATACTGCATGACAATTTAATGCGAACTTAAAAATAAAAAGTTCAATAATCTAGCTTAAAACTAGTAATTTTAAACTATTTAATTAGATTTTGATATAGAATTTAATCATATTGCTACAAAATTTACAATTTTAAAGGGGTACTCTTTTACAAAATAATTGCAATATATTGATATTCATTTATGAACATCGATCAACTAATTATTTTTGTAATGTTATTGTCAGTAACAATTGTAAAACAGCGGAGGCTTTTTTAGAATAAATAAATTTACCCACTCATTAGTTCTTATAGATTTAAAATTTAATTTATAAAAATTAGGGCAATAATAATTTAGAGCTTTTATTACTAATTAACCCTTTATTTGTTTGTATTATGTTAGTCGCAGTCAATGGAGTTCCCATCCATACCGGAGTTAGTGAGAACCTGCAAGATTGGGCTTTCCCCATCACTAAATATTAAATATATAATGACAAATTTAAAATATAAAAGTCATTTTTATATTTGATATAATAATTTTTATTCTTTCTGAATTTACCTAATATAAGTTTCACTATAAATAGAAAAATGTCACAGACTTTAAGGAGCTCCCCCTATCATGAAATATGTTTTAAAATTGAAAAATAAATCTTATACCTTGTTTTTGCTTCCATAAATTTGCTGAAAACTCAGCATACTTATAGTTATGCTTATTTGTTCTAAATGAAAAAATTTAGGTTATGCATAATTTGAAAATGCAAAATATTAAATCAGTAAGATGAAGGCCATATTGGCCAGTATTACTCCACTACAACTTTTAATTTAAACTCTCTCTTTTACTGCTCTCTAAGAAGTCAGTAAAAGATTGAGAACTATCATCAGAGGTTAACTTGGCTGCTTTCATATTATTAAATTACAATTAATTACTTTAACTAGATAACATGGAAATAAGCTTTTTCTTAAATGAAGAGTAATTTCCTGGATAGTCTTGAGGACTTAGATCTCACCACCATCCTACAAAGTGTCATATTAAATTTTAAGTAATAGAGATATGGATCGGATTTTGGGCGTATCAAATATTAAAGAACTATTATTTAAATTTAAGGAATTTGCAAAAGCATACATCAGCAAATCAGTTCCTTCTCATTATGATAAACAACCTCTTTTCGAAATTTCTTTAATTTTAAACGAGACTGTAAAATTGATAAATCCAGTAGAATTTAAGAGTGACTTTGTTGAAGAGATATAAGCATTAAGGTTTGCTATTAGTTTTTAATTAGTAATTTAAATTTATCTAACTAATAATGATTCTAAACATAATTTTACAAAATGAATAATTATTTAAGTATTGAATCGATGCAGCCAACAGAATCAGTGTTGATGAGTGCCTCGGATCTATTATGACTATAACTATTTGAAATACCTTTAAATTCTATTCATAAAATAAAATATTAGGAATAACACAGACACCGGAGCCTCCTTCTATCACTACTATTCATTCTCACCTTGCGTCTTCAACACCGCACTTAGCACCAAGACTCAGCTTTCAACATGCGCTGGTCTTCCTAACTGCCAGAACGATCCATCAAATATATTATCCATCATAGAATACAAAAATAAATTAAAACAAATATTTAAATACTAAATTATCCTATTAAGTACGCTAATGTACTCAACTATCCCCAAGCCTTGAGACTCAATTATTATTTAATTAATATTCATCACATCTCATACATTAACAAATATATTTTGAGTATAAATTCTTCAAATTAAATTGACTCAGAAAGAACTATTTCGGTTTGGCATTGGACGGACACATGATCTCCGGACTATTTTTGAAAATAAAATGTTTAACCGCATTTAATTCGTATTATTAAATCATTTCTATAATTTACTTAATGATTTAATGATTAAAATGATTTGACCATTCAAGTCAGACTACACACTCCTACAGCCTTGCGATGTCGATGCTTGCAATTTAATTATAATTTTAACTTTAAAGATAATTATTGTTTCTACTAATTACTCCCAAAGATATTTATTTTAATTATCCACAATTATAAACTGTTTTTCTAAAGAAATTAAAGAGTAAATCATTTCTTATACATAAATTTTTATTTAGTGTATTACGATATTGGTTTATTGATTGAATGGCTATTCCGTTATCACCGGCGCTGGAGTCAATAAAGTCACCCATTCAATTATTAATGAGAATTATTGCATCATCTAATAAAAATATTTGAAACAAATCTTTCATTGAGTGTCAATATCGCAAATTTCAATACATATCACTCTCTAGAGCAGAATGTTTTAAGATTTTTATAAGACTGCAAATAATGTGTGAGAGGTAGAGTTTAATATAAAAATCTCATTTAGGGAATGAAAAGCGCAAGTGTCATGCATGTTTCACTGTTAATGGGGCAGAGATAATTAAAGTAAAAATTTAATAAATTTTAGCTATCGAATATGTTTATTAATTTGAATGTTTGAGTGTTTTAAAATCCTAAAAAATTACTACCTACTGTTTATTTTTATATACAATTTCCTATTTTAATTAAATTCTAATTTTTATTTAATAACTAAGTAATAA
Organism: Tetmemena sp. SeJ-2015; assembly: GCA_027382625.1. Taxonomy (NCBI): domain Eukaryota; phylum Ciliophora; class Spirotrichea; order Sporadotrichida; family Oxytrichidae; genus Tetmemena; species Tetmemena sp. SeJ-2015. The sequence continues at coordinate 43,233 of JAJKFJ010022623.1, forward strand.
TATGTTAGCAAATACTTTTTGTTTCTTAAATCATAAGTAAATTTATAATTTTAAGTAAATTAAGAGCTTTTGTTAATATTTGTGATTACGTGTACGGAGCTACTCTGTTCTACCCTTACACCTTTTATTGTATATTTATACCGTTGCCTGCTGGGGACCCGCCTCTACTCAATCCATGTACAGCCCAACTTGCACAAGCGATACCAATGTTTGCTTGGCTCAGAGTTCATTCTCTATATTTGGAATGGCACTTAACCTCACAAATAAAAATATGCATTAGTACCAACATTAGTAATAGATATTTGCTGATGATACTACTTGGCAATTTAAAAGTCTAATTTAAAATCAAAATTCTTTTTTATTATAGACCAAATTCTATTGAATATAAGTATTTTATTCAAATTTGGCACTATCAATGGATACATTATATATTTAATAGAGATAATTTTTATTAAATACTAAACTCTGATGATTCTAAAGCATTTATATAATAAACTTAGTGCGGCATTTTATTTTAATGAGTTTTAGTTAATGGTTTACAATTGCTTCTCTTAAGTATGCTAAATCCTCTGATAATTGATTTTATATTGCTTAAATATGAATAAGACTCAAACTCCAGCTCAGAAGATAGACGATCTCAGATAACTCCCTGAAAACAAGAAGTGCTTTGATTGCCACGAAAAGGTATGAACTCTCTCTCAATCTACTCTCCAGCTTCCATCAACTCCTAAAATGGAGAGGTAGAGAGCGTATTTACAATTTTAGTTCATGAAATGGTTTGCTTATATTTTTCTTAGGGAACTACCTACATTGTGGTTGAATTCGGTGTCTTCGTGTGTTCAACTTGCTCAGGAATACACAGAGAGATGACCCACAAAGTGAAGGGAATCGGCATGTCAAACTTCACAGAGCAAGAAGCCAAAACCATAGCTGAGAAGGGAAACAAAGTAAGCAGCGTTTTAAATCTTCCTCACTTTGAATTTTCCAAGTCATAAATTCCCTTATGGCTTAAATTAACCCTATCCATTGCTTAACAAATCACTTATAGAATATGCAAGAGACTTTGATGGGGGACTACTCCTCCAAACTCTACCCTGAACCTGACAAGCGAGACTTGATCAAAATGAAGGAGTTCTTCAAGATGAAGTACACTCAAAGAAGATTCGAAAAGAAGAGCTCTAGGAACGATTCTGACTCAGACAGTGATGAGGATTCCAAGAAAAAGAAAAAGTCTAAACTAAGAGCAAGAGATATATCCTTATCTTGACTATAGTTAGAAGTTTACCAAGGATAAAACCAAGGCAAAGAAAAAGAGAAAGGCATCATCGAGTGAGGAAAGTGAAAGCGATAGTGAGGATGAAAAGAAAAAGAAGAAGCACAAGAAACATCATGAGGAAGAAAAGAAGCAACCTGCAAGCAATTAATAAAATAGCAGTACTGGACTTGGAAAACTTATGCCAGCACCTTCAGGTAAAAAGTTGGCTGCTCCCCTCACGAACTCTACAAACATTTCTCAGCCGGTTAAGCATGTTGAATAAGATATTGCTAAGCCCTAACAGACACAGCAGGCTCAAAACTAGTTAGTGGACTTACTAGAAATTATGAGTGAACCTGCTCCTTAAGTGAATACTCATAGTATTTAGACGAACTCTCAAAATGGTGGTGGAAATGATAGCAACAGTTGGGCAGCCTGGGCCTCTTTTGAAAGTACTCCAGTCCAGCAGACTTAAACTACGAACTTACAATCATAACACTAAACTCAACCCCCTCAATAGAACTCACAAATTCATAACCAGTAAGAAAACTTACTTACAAGCCTTTCGGGTCTCTATGGAAGCCAAGCTCAACCTTAAGTAGCTAAAACAAATTTCATCCCTGGACTGAGCTAACCTAATTTTTCCACTGGAGGGGGAGATGATCCTTTCTCTGAAGTTATTTAGGAGCAATAACACTAACAGTGGCTCAAAAAGTAACAGCAACAGCAGTAATAATTTGTGCAAAGCCATCAGCAAGTGCAGTAAGTTCAATAGGCAAAGCCTATTAACCCAATCCCTGGTTATCAACAGCCTCTACCTCATCATTAGCCTGTCCAACCACAGCCTCAAGCAAACCCTCAGTTACAACAATAATAGCAGCAAATGTTAGCCATGCAGGCTTAAATGACTCAGCTTATGCAGCAAAGTCAAAATAATCCTAACCAATAGCAAGCTGCTATGATGGCTCAAATGCAGTAGATGATGCTCATGATGCAAAATATGATGACCCAAACACTTGCTCAAGGTTCCACACCTCAAGCCAATTAAGGACAGCAAGTTCAGAATATGCAGTAGTAGCAGCAATAGTAATAGGATCAATTTAAGAAGCCAAATCCTCAGGATAACATGTTCTCAGACTTATTCTAGTCAGCTGCTAGTCAGCCAAACTAGGCTAAGGGCCATCATCTGCAGCATGATCAATTCAATCAACAAATCTATGTAAATTAAAATCAATTTGGATATCATGATACAGGCGTCAATGTCCAAACTCATGTTCCACCTTAAAATAATTTCAATCCTTTCGGAAACGGTCCATAGATGAACTCTCAATAATATTATCAAAATAAATAATTTAAACCTTTATATTAATTTTAACTTAAAGATGCAATAATAGCATAATACCTTTGACCTATTCTGATATGTGAAAATGTATTTAAATGATTGATTTTAGAATTCTTGCATCTGAAACATATTGAACTAAGGTGATGAAATAAATCAAGTGTCTATCTTTTCTCAAAAAAGCGTACAGCTGTCGCAGCTGGCCTTTTTATCTTTGCTTTTTGAGATGCTTGACCTTTTGCCTGACTTTCCTCTCTTTTCAGTATTAAGAATTGAATGAATAAAAATAATTGAGTTTTTCATCATGTGATCATATCCTGCTCCCTAAGTTCCCGTGTCGTTTAATAATTTTGATCTGAATCTATCCTCTAAGTTTGAAGCGACTCTATCCTCTACGTCCTCATTTAATTAAGGAGAGTCAATCCGCCTGAAGGTGAAAATACATCTGGCTCAAGTCCACTCTTGTCAGCTCTAACATGAACATTCTATTGCTGGAGCTGTTGCTATCTTAGATTCTGATTTTCAATCTCAATATTGCGATACCTTTGCACAATTTTAAGTAGTATTTTGTATTGGTGCTCTATCTTTTGCATCTCCTCATTCTTTTTATCGATCTATCTTTACCTATAGATATAAATTAATCAACAATAGAATGACATACATCGCTTTAATTTTCTCCTCTTGATTCTTCTTGTCATTTTTAGAATTGCTGATGCTGTACTAAATTTCTGATATTTTATTCTCAGCCCTCTAAATTGCAACATCTTGAGTTTAAACTAAGTCCTCCATCTTTTCAATATCATATTTCTTTCTCTCCAGGTAGTTAAGCTTTTCATTCTCCACCTTGAGAATTTAATGCTTTACCTTTTGAGTTTCTAGCTTTAAGTTGTCTAAGTTAGTTTGCTTTTACTTCATATTTAGGTTTTGGATGTTAATTTACTCCTCATTTTTGACTATGAGTCGGGTTTCTCTTGCGTGGAATACCCCAAGTTAAAACTTTCTCTCGCAAACTTTGCATATTATAAACCAAAGTTGAAATTATACATTTTCATTAAAGTAGAACAAGATTTACCTCTCATGAGTTTTTACTTAAGTGGATTTTGGGAAATTGGTTGGCCTGGATATGGTCTCTTCTTCTTGGTGCACTTTTCGCAGGATTTATATCCACAGTAGTTGCAGGTGATCTTATTCCCTCCACTCAGTGAGCATGAGTAGCAATAAAATAAATAATCTAATTAAGATCAATTATTCTCCGGATTCTGGTGTTTATTAGGATTAGCTATGCAAAGCTTGAAAATTGGATCCTCGCTGTCAAATTCGTGCACAAGACCGTCTATAATATATTTAGCAATCATTCAAAAACTTACAAACTGAAACTTAGTTCAGTTGCTTAACTAAATCTTTGACTTCTTGTTGATGAGCCTTGACTTGGTATTCATAGTGAGTGTCAATAGTTTACTTCCCTCTTTCTTAGAAGTCTCTATTGATAGTACTTCTCTGACTTCTTGTGCCTTGAGTTTGAGAAAATGTAGATGAATCTTGCTACAAATCCAACATTATTATTAATTTTATAATTATCAAGAGTAAGTAATTTTGATTTGCTTCTGAAATAAATTAGAGAATTAATATGAATAGAAAGGTGCAGCTGATAAAATCCCAAGACTCTTAATGTCAGTCCCAGTCTTCTCTTTCCTAGCACCCTTAACCATTTGCGCCTTCTCTTAAGCAGTAGTAGTCCAAGAGCAATCTAGTCAATCAGAAAGTGGCCCAGTTCTCTTAAATTTAGCACCAAAATTTCACTAGCGCCCAAAATTCCAAAGTTTAAAATGTGTAAAATCAGAAAATGTTGGCGGTTCAAAATAACCAGAGGCCTCTTCCTCCATCCTCTGACTATCAAAATCAAAATTTATAAAAGCTGAACTACATGGGCTACGACTGTGTGGGAGTTGGAATGAAAGCCATTCCTCTCTAGAGTGCGAATGACAAGATTATATTGACTGCTTACCCTCAGCTGCTGCAGCATAGAGAACCCTCCAATCATGTCTCTAGCGAGTAGGACGAAGAATTCGATCAAATTTTAAGCGCCGATAATGAAGAAGATTAAAACGACTAACACTAATTCATAGCTTAAGAAGAGGAGCAAGAGCTACTCAACACAGAAGACATTAACAACATACTGAGTTTATTATTTTATTGTAAACTTCAACTCAAATAGCAATTTAGTAACGAATGCGAAGAGCAGCATCCACCAAAATATGAATCAAAATATGATTTATAGTAATTACGAGACTCAACACATGGACATGGAGCAGTTTGATAAATCTATCTCTCCAAAATATTTCAACATGCTCAATACATAAACACCATAAAATGCACTCAACTAATTCAACTGGCCACTCTCCAATACTACAAAGCAAGGTCTATCAACACAAGCTGAGAGCAATATCTTCTCAAGCTAGAAGCAATTCAATTCAAGTTAAAATAACTAAAAGGCACAGTTTCGAATACAGAATCACAAGAGTCCCCAAACTAAGATGCTTTAGAGTCCATAGAATGTAAATACCTAATTAAGAATACCAGAAGGAGGAGAAATGCATATCTTGAAATAGTTAAGAGAAGAAATTAAGAATGAAAGAGATCAAAGGATAAGGGCTCAGAGAGAAAGTATTTAAATAAGGGAGCAGTATGAGTGGCTTAAATAGAAGATAACTTCGCTGACAGAGACTTCTTTAATCTCCAAAGGACTGGATCCTATAAATTTCCTTCAGAGCCAATAGAATGATTTCTTGCATAATATGTACCAAACTGAAGATTTCATGCAATCTCTGATGATAGAGAGAAGTGAGATAGAACAATAGCTCAACATGATAAAAAGTTTAGCCCTGCAGAGTAGTGTTACAAAATACTAAACTAGTCAGTGTAATAACTGTCTAAATAACTTTTTTAATTTTTAACCAAGTTAGGAAAGGCTCATTCACTCATAATTTTCATAGTACAAACTAGGAGACGCAATTTATAGAGTAGATAAGTATTGTTGGTGAAAATCATATCAAGCATAACGGAGAAAAGACAGAAGTGTATAATCTGTAAATTAAAAAAGGCTAGTTTTAAGGCACTTATCAAATTACAAGACTCCTTACTCATTTCGTCACCCTCTCAAATGAAATTAAGTAGTTTTCTTCACTCTCAATATACGTAGAACCCTAGATTAAGGTACTTGGCAAGCAGCAAAAGGTGAACATTCTGTAAAGCTTTCTTAATGAATGCCTGCTTAAGAGAGATGTTTTGAATTCCTAAGCATTTCAATCATTCATTAGATAGGATGAGAAGGCAAAGTTAGTTTAGCAATTTTTGAGTGGGTAGAGTAACATTCAGACAAGCATAATGCCCTCTCAGAATGTGAATTCTCGTTCTAATTCAGGTAACTAATCTAACTTGGCTAACTAGCATATTCGCACTAAATCTGCACTCCTCATCAACCCACTTAATCAGCAAGCTTTCTCAATAAACCAATCAAAGCTTGACCGCACTCAGAACTCTAAGAAGTCAAGTGAACCGAATTCTAAAAGCAAGACGAAGGCAGCTCCAACTCCATTAGGACTGCAGTAATTGCAGGACAGCTCCAGCTTGCACTAACTTTCTACTACTGACACAAGAAGTTTAAAAAACCTGATGCAGATGGCTAAGTCTAGTGCCACTCAATCACATAGTAATCTTGCAAAATTAGGACAAGGCACTATACCGAACACCAATAATCTTACTAATTTCACTCTCAACGCTTTATCTTAACAAGCTTTGCTTTCAGCTAGGAAAAAGACTGGACAAGCTTAGGGCGCAAGTGGAAATAATTTAAAGACAAAGATTCAATAATCCAGACTGATGCCTTAGAAGAAATCGTTCGTGCAAACAACTGGAACTAACTTAATCAATAGCTCAGCTAAAAAGACAAGCTCCAAGAAGAGGAAAATACTTATAATATTGTGAGTTAATTTTAAAAGCAAGGTGTAACAAACTGAAGCAGTCTAAGTTGTTCCAAATATAAAGCCATTCAACTATGCAACAGGTTCAAAAGGAGAGCTACCAATTATTTAGGAAATGATTTTTAGCGCCCAAGAAACGCCAAGAGATGGAATACAGCAAAATAATTATTAAAGGCTTTATACATAAAATATTATGAAAATCTTTATAAACTAACCAGATATATTTATGGGATAAATTAAACATAAATCTGTATCTTTAAAACTTACATATTATTTAATCGTGATTGCTTTAATCAATGTTTCTAGAAATATTAATTAAAAATAAATAATTAGGTTTAAGAATTATCTCAAAAAAGAGGAGGAGATAATAAAGAACGAGCATCAATCCTTAGCCAGAACAGATTAAGTTTTTAAGATGGCTCTTAAAATTAATAAGAGCAATAAATTATAAAAGGACAGGAGTCTTGTGTTCCAATAGCTAAACAAATATTTCTTTAAATAAAAAAATCGAACCTGGAGGGAATCAATAATTAGCCCTCCTCAATTCAGAGAGAAATAGTTCCATCATAGAATTAAAATGATTAGAGAACTTAAGAGCAAAGGACTAACATCCATGAGATTAAGAACTAATTCGCAGCTTCAAACTAGAGAGCCTTGAGTTAAAATGCGTAACCTTTAAATGGACCTTTGCAGAAGGAGTTGGAGAATTTACTCCTTGAAGAATAAAGACTCTTAGAATAGAGAAGGAAAAAGTCATAAGAACCCAAACTTAATGAATCAGATGAGTTAGAACTACTATCCTACAACGAGTACATGGCAAATGCAAAAATTGCCAGAAAACTCAAACTCACAGGTGGGAACTTAAGAATTTATTTTTAAGATTGAAGTCGCCTACTGATTTCAAAACACAATTCTTAAGAGGAATTTCAGCAAAGTCTATGCCGACTACACAAATAAATGCAAAGACTTCACTTGGTACACATAATCCAAACACTATCATACAAAGAGTTGCAAGCGGAACCTCTCTATAAAGCACGGACACCTAGCATAACTAGGCAAAGATAAATTCTCTGGTCAGTAATATGATCCAGAGAACTATTGGAGCAAAGAGATAGTTAGCTCAAAGAGTTGCTTCAGATTAGGGAAGATAACTTACAGGAAATAGAAGTCTTGGCGAGGCTGACGAAGATGAAGACATTGATGATAGACCTGCCTTTGAGACTGATGGTTTTTCAAAGAGATTCAATCCCACTGTTTTGATGAAGAATAAATCCATGAAAGACCATTTTAAGAAGCAGAGGAGGCAAAATATATATGAGAACTTAATGAATGACTAATAGCAAAATATGGGGAATATGAATGACGACTCCGATGAAGTTGTGAAAGCTCATCGAACAACAGGAGGTGTCTTTGCTAGCAAGCTTCAACTGCAGATGTCTAGGAAATCTGGGAGCAATGAGAGCAAGCACTTTCAAAGGCATTATGGAATTGGAAGGAGTCTAGGTGTCACAGGTTAGGGTCAATACGCTAACACAAATTTGGCTAAGCATCTTTCGCACAACGTAGCTAAGGTTAACTTATATTTTTAATAGGTTAAAAATGGGAATGTGGGTTCTATTACAACCAGAAATAAGTATTGAGCATATTTAATTATAAGATACTGATCAATATTTTCTTCCTTCTTTTATTCAAGAAAAAAAGAGATTCTAAAAATTAAAAATAATGGCAAAAATGTCTCTTATTTCTTTTTAAATTAAATTTATTTGAATAAAGATCAAATTATAAATAATAAAGGGCTTTTAAATAAAAAAATCAATTTATAATAGGTAGTGATTTATTTTATATTAAAATAGAATAAGTGATACTTGTCATGATTTAAAATGTTGATAAATTTGATAAAAGGTTAACAAATGCAAAATGAGCTAAGCATCTAACAATCAAATGAAATCATGTAAATTTTGCAATATAAATAGATTTGCATTTTAGAGGATAAAGTTTAAAATGAATAAGCCAACATGACTGAGTCATTATAGCAAGAAGAACTATAAAATGAGGATGCAGATTTCACTGATCCGTTTCAGATTGAATAGTATTTTTAGTTAAAGCAAATAATTTTAATGCATCAAGAGTACAATGAAAAGGTAGAGTATGTGCAACACTTTAAAAGACACATATCTTATTTAAATATCCTCATTTTTGGAAACTGAAGGTAACAAAAGATTCCTAGCAAGGTCATGTGGAAAATGCTTTAAATTAGAACAAGACTAAAGATAATTTAGTAAATGCAACTAATGCTAAAACTACTCTTGTGAAGAGTGTGGAGGATTCTTATGTGAAAGATGCGAGAAAGAATTTTGTGGAGATCATTATAATGTGTTTTATTTAAAGTGTGATAAATGCTCTAAGCTTGAAATTTGAACTCATTAATTTAATTGGCAGTTCTTAGTATTTAAGCTAAATTTATAAAATATTATGTCAATATATTATTATCAATGGAGGGAGCTACTTTCACAGATTTTAAGAGGGTACAGATTAACCTGGCTAAATAGTCAAACATCAAAGATGCCAAATACATAGTCATTGAATCTCTTTCAAATTTAAACTTCAAACATATTTAACAGTAAAATGCAATTAAAACATCTCAAAGCTAAAGATGTTTTAAGATTTAAAACTTCTTGAAAATAAATACAGCTCATATCAAAATAGATATATATTTATTCAAAAATTAAATGAAATGTGAGGATTAAATGTCATTAACTTGATGGTTGAGAGCATTTATTAAAATAGTTTTCTCTTAAAATTACTCTGACATATTAATATTTATTGAGCATTATATTTTATAAAATATTTAGCAGCAAGCAAAGAATAAGTTTAAGTCTAGCAAATATAAAAGGTAAGAAAGGCTTTTTTTACTTACAAATACCATTGTAGCATCTTTAAATAATTATAATCTATATTCTGGAGACTAGCGAAGTCTGTGCTACTGAAGAACTACTAAAATAGAGAATATATGAGTTTTCTAAAATATTCCATGATCAGATCGAGCTGAAGCCCAAATTCACTCTTATCTTAAGTGAAAAAGAAGCTAATGCTCTTCAAACTAATAATGAATTCGGTGAGGAACAAAAATTAAAAGAAGAATTATCATAGGTGGATCATCATAAAGTAAATGTTGCCATTATAGCTAAAGAGACTCTGATTGAAGAAGAGTCAATTAAACAGCTGAAGGCAGCTTCTCGCTTACCAGGCTGCATTGGTGCTTTTGGTATGCCAGACCTGCACCCTGGTAAAGGTATCCCCATAGGTGCATCAGTTTTGACTAAGGGTATCGTTTATCCAGAGCTATAATTTTATCTACTAAATTTAAATGCTTGTGGATTAAGATATAGGATGTGGTATGAGTTTCTTAAGAACTGGAATCCAAGCAGATAAGCTAACTTCCAAAAAGATTTAGCAGCTCAGTTCAAGTTTGACCAGCATTGATTGTGCTTGGTTCTCAGAGTACGATAAATTCCTGCAATTCTTTGAGCAAGAATTCAATTGGGCGAATCATCATCTCCCTAAACTTATTTTTAAAGTAACTTGACATAAATGAGTTGGAGAAGAAACATTTAAGCGCACTCGGAACTATAGGTGGAGGTAATCACTTCGCAGAATTTCAGGAGATTAGTAAAATCATAGACCAATAATCAGCGGACCAACTAAGTTTAGATCCTAATGAGGTGTATATGCTTGTACACAGTGGCTCCAGGAATTTAGGGGAAACTATCTATCATGAGTTCATGAGTAATTGTACAGACAAAGAAAATAGAGGAGCGCATGAAGATTCAGAGGAGTTTCTGAAATATTTGAGAAGACATGATATTGCACTAAATTTCGCTAGGAGAAATAGAATGGTAATTTCTCATAGGATACTCGAGTAGGTTGATTCAAGGAGAGTCTAAATATAAGAAGGAGTGGAGAATTTACTATCTGTTCAGCCTGATGATTGCTTGATTGACATTCATCACAACTTCGTTGAAAAGGCTTCAGTTAATATAGATGACCAGTTATAAATTTTAGTAAACAGAGGAGGCTTGGATTCATCGCAAAGGAGCAACTCCTTCTACTCACTCAGACTTCTTAGTAATTCCAGGTTCAAGAGGTTCCTATTCTTACCTAGTGAAGGTAATTAAAGAGAATACACACTTATCTGGCTACTCATTAGCTCATGGAGCTGGGAGAAAGATGAATAGGTCTAAGGCGCTTGCCCTCCATAAAAATAAGCACCCTAATGCTTCAGAGCTTTTGAAGACTGAGTTTGATTCTCTGGTTGTTTGCGAGAACAAATAATTAGTCTATGAAGAAGCACCTACTGCTTACAAAGACATCGACTGTGTTGTGAGAGATCTAGTTGAATTCGGCCTCATCACAATAGTTGCACCAGTTAAAACCAGTTCTCACTTACAAGTTCAAAGAACCAGGCTTCGGAGCGCATTCTTAGATCAAAGGCGGTGATAAGGCTAATCTAGATAATGAGTAGCAAATATTTAATTTTTAGTATTATAAATCCTTATTTAATGAGAACGAGGAAGAATAGAAAAATGAAGAGGTTTATCGAAATTCAGGGAAGAGGTATGATGCCTAGCTTTAAAGTAAAAAGAGACTTCAGAAAATAAAAAACGAGTCTCATCCTGAACCTAATTAAAATAATTGAATCATTATAATTAAATGCTCTTGTAATTAAACAGGAGAGAATATAGATCAATAAAATCGAAGTGAATAAATTAGAAGTATCATCGATATGACGTATTCACAAGGTATTGAGTCAAGAATATTCATGAGGACTACTTTTTCTGAGATCATTGTTAAAAATTTTACTTGCCAAGGTTATTGCTACAATTATACTTAAAGATAAGACTAATATGTCATTTTAATGAATGAATAATAATTAATATTGAAAGAATATATAACAAAGATGATTAGAAAGACTGCTATCGTATCTATCTTGGTTGCTTTTGGAATCGTTGGCTTCGTTGCTTGCGACCACCACCTTGACTCTGATGTCTCTGCTTCAGCTACCCTCCAAGTTCAAACTGGATTCCTTTCTTTACAAGCCACTGAAGAGCAAGCTGCCACTCCAACTGATGCCGCAGCTGCTGAGACTCCCGCTTCTGAGCCAGCCACCACCGAATCTACCACCCCAGCAGCTACTGACGCACCTGCTCAAGAGACTACTACCACCCCAGCTGAGACTGCTCCCGCAGAGTCCGCTCCTGCCACAGAGATTCCTGCTGCTGAACAGCCCGCAACTGAGGCCCCAGCTGAGCAACCTGCTACCAAGCCCGCTGAACCCACATCAGATTCATCCACCCCTGCTGCTCAAGATACCACCACTCCTGCTGCTCCAGCTGAACCCACTACCCCAGCTGAGCCTGTTACTCCCGCTGAAAAGCCTGCTGAGCCCACAACTCTTAATGTTTGAATAATTATAATTGATAAACCGAAGAGCCTTCTGGAATTAGCATCCCCTGGTACTCATGGACTTTCTTGTCTCTATCTATTGTGGGTCTTGGAGCTGCTCTCTTCTTCCTGCTCAGACACAACAAAAACATTGAAAACGACGGCACTGACAGATTTGTTGCCCAGCACTGAGACAGTAAGCACTTTGGAGTGAAGGGGGTTGAGTCGCCAGTCAGAATCTGTTCGCATGAAAACAGACTATGACTCCTGCCACGGCAAAGCTTCCTCTTCCTATCAGCTAATCTTTTTACTAATTTTAACCACATCAGTCTCTTTTTTCTTGGAATTGAATCAATGGCATATATTTATATTGCGTTAATGAGAATGGAGAATAGTATCTTGGAAGAAGGTGCCTCTCCATTAATATCATTAATGCATTCTTGAATTATATATTTACCACCTCCTGCCATCCAAATATCTTTAGCCATGACGTCAAATGACTAGGCAGCAATTTTATTAATAGACTATTATTGGATTCATGATTGGATCTATCTTATTTTGTAAGTTTATATATTAAGTGTTTCGATTTGGCTTTGTGCGATAGTTTGTATTTATTATTAGGGCGTTAATAATAAATTGTAATTGCATATCTTATTACTACTGCCTATACATTTCTAGAACAATGAAAGCCCTCACTTGCTGTGTACTCCTTGCACTGGTTGCAACTACTGCCTTCTCTGCTGAAACTAAAATCTCCATTCCAGCCCACAAGTAAACACAAAAAAAATATAATATACTAAGGTGTGAGGAATATATCAATTTGGAGTTTATTTAAAGGCTACTTCCCCAAAGCTGCTGCTGAAGAGCTTAGTGAAACCATTTGGTTTTGGAGATACGAGAGTTGGCTCATAGCCCACTGTTTTCACTGACTGCGACTCTGAGGGAGGACTAGCCATCGACTACAGTAACACCTTCAGCGAGCCCAGTCAGCCTGTAAAGGGAAACACAATCACCCTCGACTTAGCAGGCACCTTCCTCGAGGACGCTGACGTCGTTGGACTCCACATCAATTCGTCATATACATTTGTTATTGAAGCAGAGCATAAATTATTTGTGAAGGTGAACGTGAACGGAGGGTTCCTGTACGAGAACGAGTACTCCAGAGTCAAATCCTACTAAGCTGGTGATTAATACACCGACAAGATAACATGGTATGTCCCAGGCTTCGCTCCTGATGGATTATACGAGATTGTTATCACCATTCACGACAAGACTCAACCTCCCGTCAACTTACAAATAAAACATAACATTTTACTTATAAATTTAATTAATTGAGTTTATAATATAATAAATATGGTTTAAATGTATTAAATGACTTCGCTTGCGTTTCAGCTAAATTCATCTTCTGAAAAGATATCACAAGCTCCTCATACTTTTGAGAGCTGACTGATTTGTCAAGGTTTGAAATATTTTGAGACTTTAATTGCCGAAATAATGGCACAGCTCAGAAATCTTTATTTGATAACGCATTCATTCACTTCTTCTCCTTACTTCTGACAAATCTTACTTACACAATTGCTACCTATTTATTATTGATTCATGAATCTCATTTATCTCTCCGTATTTAGATGAATTAGAAAATACCCTTTTAATGAGTAAAGTAAGATAAACTAAGTGACTTGGTGTTGGTGAGGATCGAGTTGATGCAAATTTGTTCTCGAATTATGACGTGCCATGCGGGCGGTTCTCAAATAAATTCAAATGGATATTTCTACTATATAATAATTTATAATAAATAATCAACTCCCAAATGATGAACAAGGTTATCCTCGCTGTCTTCGGACTCGTTGCCGCTGTCAACGCCTCAACTGAGATTAAGATCA